>JASDQU010736685.1:220114-231618 GCA_032191745.1 Picea mariana | reverse complement strand
AAGGGAGACAGCATCAGAACGAGGTATTCCACCTGTTATGCAAATTGTTATGTAAATTTAACTTGTCATGCAATTTGTTATGTAAATTTAGCTTGTTATGCAAATGGTTATGTAAATTGTTAATTTATTTATTGAAATTGGGAGCGAATATGCTAGATAAAATAAAAATTTAGTAAATCTCAAATTTACTGTTCTATTTTATTTTTCTGGTAGTTTAATGAAATCCTGGTCTCTATAGAAGAGCTGAGACTGGAAGTGACAAAGGCCTATCATGATTTGTACTCTTTTGATTCAAGGAGGGTGCAATGTCTTGGAGTCATCAAAGATCTGGTGGTCTCTTTATTTCAGCTGCCAATGAAGAGTGTAGTCATGGACATTGTGGTAGCTGATGTTCCCCCCAAGTTTGGCATGCTGTTGTCTAGGTCTTGGATTAAAAGAATTGGAGGAACATTACAGATGGATCTCACGTATGCCACCATTCCAGTATTTGGAGGGGAACACAAGAGGTTGTACAGAGAAGCCCGGCTAGCCTATATTGTCAGTGATGAAGCAAACCCCACTAATCACCCCATCTTTGCACTTGACACCGATTTAGGGTTTAGTTTGTTACAGATCACTGAAACTCCTGAGGTCCCTTTACAGATCAGAAAACAACCCATTCTTAATAAGGAGATACCTCCTCCAACCACCTCTGTTTGGAAGATGTTCTTTGACGGAGCTTCCTCCAGTATAGGCGCAGGTGCTGGAGTGATTTTCATATCGCCCTGTCAAGAGACCATATCCCTGTCATACAAGATGGAATTTGAAACCACCAACAATGTGGCAGAATATGACGTCTTGTTCTGGGTATGAGGGCTGCAAAAGGAATGGGAATAATGGAGATGGTAGTGTTCGGAGATGTGGAATTGATAATCCAACAGGTCAGGAATGTTTATCGGGATAAGCATCCTCGGCTCAGAAGTTACAGAAACGAGGTATGGGACCTGATTGATAATTTTTTCTCAGCTTTCAACATTGCTTTTGTCCCAAGGGAAGAGAATACCTCGGCTGATTCCTTAGCGGTCTCAGCTAGTCTGTTCAGGATCCCTCTACCACCGAAGATCAATGGTGAGGTCGAGATAAGATACATGCCATCCATCCCGGACAATATAAAACATTGGAAGGTATTTGAGGACGATCTTGAAATCGAAAAATTTCTTCAGTCCGTCGATGAGTTTTCTGCATTGCACATTGATCAGGATTATGATCCCGAGATTGACCCTCCCTTTGAGGTGTTTTTGAATAAAATTGTTAATCACCATATTGTTCAATTGCCCAGTAATCACATTCCAAGGGGACTAGTCCCTTTAGAAAGACTGTTCGATGGGAATGATGTGGCAGTAAAGGGTAAGATTTCAGGAGGAGATGCTGATTCATCTGAGTGCAACATCGGCACGCAGGAGCAGCCTAAGTTTGTCAAATTATCAAGTATCCTGACTGATGAGCAGAGGGTGGAATATATTGAGCTATTAAAGGAATTCGCTGATGTGTTTGCATGGGCCTATGAAGACCTCAAGACTTATGACACATCTGTCATTGAGCACAAAATCTTGCTGAAAGAAGAAGCTAAGCCATTCAGGCAGAAGCTGAGACAGATAAATCCCATGTTGCTACCTGTCATGGAGAAAGAAGTCAAGAAATTGCTAGATGCCCAAATCATTGTCCCCTTGAGATATTCTGAATGGGTGGCCAATTTTGTCCCAGTAAGGAAGAAAAGTGGAGAAATCAGACTCTGTGTTGATTTTAGGAACTTGAACAGGAGCTCAAGGAAAGATAATTATCCCCTGCCCAACATGGAACACATATTGCAGAGGGTAACTGGTGCATCTAGGATATCCATGATTGATGGTTTTTCTGGTTATAACCATATATCAGTCATGCCCGAGGACAGAGAAAAGACGACCTTCACCACTCCTTGGGGCACATTCATGTATGCCAAGATGCCTTTTGGGTTGATGAATGCAGGAGCAACATTTCAGCGAGCCATGGATATAGCCTTCATTGGGGAGAAAGATCAGTTTGTGGTGATCTATCTGGATGACATCACAGTCTTCTCCAGGTCAGACAAGGAGCACCGCTGTCACCTGAGGAAAGTTTTTTTGAAGTGTCGGAGGTTTGGCCTGTCCTTAAACCCCAAGAAATCTTTGTTTGCTATGAAGGAGAGGAAACTGTTAGGTCATATAGAATCAACAGAGGGGGTAAGGCTTGATCCCAGTAGGGTAGAAGCGATTCATACCCTGTCACTTCCCTAGTCTAGAAAGGAGGTTCGAGTTTTTTTTTAGGGAAGATTAACTTTCTGAGGAGGTTTGTCTCGAATTTTGTTGAGATGGTGAAACACATCACAGCCATGCTCAGGAAGGAAAATGAAGTTAGATGGACTGCTGAATCCAGGGAATCTTTTATCCAAATAAAGAAGGCATTGACTGAGGCACCTGTGCTGATCAGTCCTGATTATTCCAAAGATTTCCTGATTTTTTCTTTTGCTTCTTGCGATATAGTAGCAGCGGTCTTGTTGCAGAAAAATGAGGAAGGGCGAGAACAACCCATTTCGTTCTTCAGCAAGGCATTGAGAGATGCAGAAGTCCGGTATGAGATCATGGAAAAGCAGGCCTATGCCTTGGTGAAATCTCTCAAAGCTTTCAGAGTCTATGTCTTGCACTCAAAGGTCACTGCATACGTTCCTTTAGCCTCGGTGAAGAACATCCTTGTACAACCCAACATAGATGGGAGAAGAGGTAAGTGGATTGCCAAGATCCTAGAGTTTGATCTGGAGATTAAGCCCACCAAGTTGATAAAGGGGCAGGGTTTATCCAAGCTGCTGGCTGAATCCAATTGCAAAGCCTTGGGGATTAGCTTCATCAATGCCTGTTTAGAAAATCCGCAAGCTGAGTTGTCCAATAAGAATTCTCAGGGTGCCTTATCACCAACAACATGCACCTGGTACAAGGATATCTTGTACTTTCTGCAAGAATTGAAGCCTCCTGATGGAATGGGAAAAATTAAGGCGATAGCTTTAAAGCTCAAGGTGGTCAGATATTGCCTCATTGACCAAGCCTTGTACTGGAAAGACCCTCTAAGGGTATTTTTAAGGTGCCTGAACCCGCAAGAAGCCCAAAAGGTTATGTTTGATTTTCATAATGGCCTTTGCAGGGGGCATCATTTCTGGAAGACCACAACTCATAAGATCCTCAGGGATGGGTATTACTAACCCACTTTATTCGCTGATGTCTGCAGAGAAATCAGAGCTTGCATCAAATGCCAAAAGTTCTCAGGAAAGCAACAACTCAAACCTCTGCCATTAAAGCCTGTAGTAGTTTTAGCACCCTTTCAGTAGTGGGGGTTGGACTTCATCGGAGAAATTCATCCTCCCTCAAGTGGCTAGCACAGATGGATCCTGACTACGACAGACTATTTCACCAAGTGGATAGAAGCTGTCCCCACCAGGAGAACTTCTCACAAAGTAATTATTAGCTTCCTGGAGGACATCATAGCTAGATTTGGCTACCCTAGCAGGATTGTCACCGACAATGCCTCCTCTTTCAGGTTTGAGCCTCTGATTAGGTTCTGTGAACAGTTTGAGATTTCACCGATTCACTCTACTCCTTATTATCCTCAAGGAAATGGACTGGCGGAGTCTTCCAATAAAAGTCTGATCAAGCTCATTAAAAAATTATTGGAAGACAATAAAAGGGCCTGGGATTCAAAGCTCAAGTTTTCTCTATGGGCCGACCGGGTGACAACAAAGAAGTCCCTGGGCATCTCACCTTTCCAACTTGTTTATGGAACAAAGGTTGTTTTTCCTACTCAACTCGCTTTATCTGTGGAGAAATTCCTTTAGGATCTTGAAGGAGAGCCTGACCATATGGTCAGAAGGATTCATCAGATGGTGGAAATACAACAGATCAAAGAACATGTCATGAAAAGGGCCTATAATCATCAGTAGAATATCAAGCAAGCCTTTGACAGGAAGAGCAGAAAGAAAGATTTCGAGCTGGGTGATCTGGTGCTCAAATGAGATGCACCCAGGCAGGATAAGGGCAAACACAGTAAGTTTGATGCACTCTGGTTTAGTCCTTTCAAGATCTCTGAAGTATTTTCAAACAACACTTATAGGTTGCCGGATTTGGAAGGCAAAGAAGTTTTTAATGGCCCAGTAAATGGGCATTTCTTAAAAAAATGTTTTTTGTAAGCCGCAGGTGGCTCCTTTGTTTTGTAAATATTGTTTTCTGTTTTCGGCTTAATAAATGACTCCATAGCCCAATAGAAAGGCAATGGATCTGCAAAAAGAGTCCTTAGAGCACCATAGGGACGACTCTATCCCCCATGGAGCCTAATGTTAGCAACATTTGTTGTAAGGAAGGAGGAAAGTGTGAAGAAGCGGGCGAAAACCCACTTACCCTAAGTTCAGAGTGCAAATGCACCTGTAGATAAGCAGCAAGCAGATCTGGGCGGCAGAGATCTGTGCACCCTGATCCACGGTCAGCATCCGATTCCGGAGCCCCCCCACCTTTCTATCTTTAAGCGGAGGGGGGGGGGGGGNCCTTTAATAAGGGGGGGGGGTCCGGAATTGGCGGCTCCCGACGGAACCCACATTGTCCCATCTCCAACGTCCTCCACCTTCCACCGTACGTTTTCCATTCAGCGCCATTCTGGCCCATCCTTTTCCCCTTTTCTCTCGTTTCTACCTGTCACCTCCTGCCAGGTGTTCTCCCCCTCATCCTCCAACTCATCTTTCTTCCTTCCCTCAGGCCTGCCACCTTACGGTTTCCCTATCACTATTCCCATGGCACCTTGCCTAGTCATCAGGTGCCATAGCCATTTTCCCTTCGACTACATGGCCCCCCTCCAGCTCATCACCCACTCGCCCTTTGCCATGTGCCTCTCTTTCTCTGTTTCCACCTATATGGTTGTCTCTACTTCTTATCCACTCGAGCCCCGTGTTCCATGTTACTTCTGCCTATCCATCACTTCCCATTATATGCCCTAGCCTTTGCAATGGCCTTCACATCTATTCCTCAGGCCGTTCAGCTAATCCAGGTGGAAGCGCAAGGGGACGTCCACATCCCAAAGGTGCAGAGTTGGCTAGACTGTTCTCAATCCCAAGGAAGAAGTTATTGAGGAAGTTGGTGGTGGTTAGACATCGTCTCCGCCATAAAGGGAAAGTCTGACAATGAATTAAAAGCACGTCGGTTCACCCACAGGACTGTCAGGAGTTCGATTGCATCTGCCATAGGTGCACGATCATTCAGAGATTGCATGTGCAGATTGCCAGTGGACATGCAGATGCAATGTTTTTAATGCAGTGTCTCGGTTTCACTGCTGGTTTCTCTTTGAGTATATGTAGTCAATTTTTCCATTTCATAAGGTATCGATGGTAGAGCGAAGCTCTCGACTGTAAAGTTTTAACAACCATTCTAGTTCTCTAGTTATGCATCTCTATGTAAGAATTCTTGTTTTATGACAGACAATTTTCCTACTCCATCTAATTTTTGATCTCATACCGAGGGTGTTCATGATCGACTGATTCGCATGAATTATTGCAATTGTGTTATGATAAAGGATTTATCGTTGCATCGTTGTATTCTCTGATTTTATGTGTTTAAATGTAAGAAGATCTTGTGTTTGGATGCTTTCTCCCAGAGTCTGTTAGAAACCTGTTGTTTATGACAGACCCTTGCATTCTTCTTATACAAGTCTTCCCCCTACTCACCCTTATTACAACTCACTGTTTGAAGTTTATCTAAGACCTCACTTGCCCATGCATGCCTGGCCTAGTTTTAGAGTTGAAACAATATTGTTTTGAGTTAAATTCCATTTGATCACACCTTTTTATAAACAAATCGTGACATAAACTGATGGGCGTCGGGCTCTGCTCCTGCTACAATCCAGGAGTGACTTCTGTCGCCAACAAAGGTCATAGGAGAACTCAGAGTTGTGATGATCAGAATATCGACACACCCCACATTCATGCAAGTGATTGATATCATCATAATAGATATCCTAGAGGCATATGGGTTATTACTGAGTCGAGATTGGTCTGAAAAGCTAAACAGATACTTCTTACAGACTAGGCACACCTTTGGCTACCACTGAAGGGATACAAGAAAATGATCAAAATCGATAGGGAGAGATATCTAAAACATACAGTCACTAATCTAGAAACCCCTAACGAGCCCTCATCCACAGATTTCCCCATACTAGGCAATTATTCTTGTGATTCCTACTTCGGAAACTTCGCTCCTCTCTTATCTAATGTTCCTCTTACCAAAAAATCTGAATTGATTTTTCAAGAGAAATTATTGACACCCTCTTCTGTCAAAACCCTACGCTAGATCTTGTGGAACAAAAGGTCAGGGAGAAATAAACTAATAAGGGAAACAAAAATAGCGATTCTCGCTGACAAATTTGGACCCTCTATTTTGACGGATCTAAATCACAAGAAGGGTCAGAAGTATGGTGCATCCTCAACAATCCTAAAGGTAAACGTCATTTCCTATCCTGTAGGCTAGAGTTCGAGTGTACCAACAACATTGCTGAATATGAAGCTCTGGTACAAGGATTAAAGAAAGCCATAGATTTGAATGTCAAAGAATTGAAAGTTTTCAGAGACTCTGAAATTATTGTTAGACAATTAAGGAATACTATACATTGCAATTCTCCTTACCTGAAGAACTATTAGTAGGAGGTGCATAGGTTAATAGAGCACTTTGAAGATTTTAATATCACAAGGATCCCTAGAGAAAAAAATGTTCTTGTTGAATCCTTGGCCACAACCGCTTCGAGGTTGTCGCCTTTAGAGGATTATGAATCCTCCCGATTCATTGTGGAGCTACTCTACAAACCATCGGTACCCAATAACATTTCCAATTGGAAAGTCTTTGAAGGAGATGAACAGATCATAAACTTCTTGACCAACCAAGACAATTTCAAATATCTCTCTATTGACGATGAAGAATTCCAAGAGAAATCAACAGAAATCAATGCTTGGACAAGACAACCTATGGATAAATCAAAGGCTCACACAATCTTGAAAGGGATAGCTAATCTAGAAAATTTGTTTGATCTGAAAGAGCGATTTAAGGGACCTGAAAACACAAAGACTGGTATCTCTTGTTCCCTGCACGAAACTATAAATCTTGGGACCCAGAAAACCCAAAGAATGTGAATCTTGACAAGACTATGTCTAAGGAAGAGAGGACATCCTACCTCAAATTATTCAGACAATACCAAGATGTCTTCGTGTGGTCCTATAGGGATTTGAAAACGTATGATACCTGCATCATTCAACACACCATCCCATTAAAACCCGAAGTGAAACCTTTCCAAAAGAATCTTTGAAAGTATCATCCATCCCTGGAGCCTCTCATGTAACAGGAATTACAGAAACTTTTAGATGCCAGGATCATTTTCCAGGTTAGGCATTCCGCCCGGGTAGCAAATCTTGTTCTGGTGAGGAAAAAGTCGGGAGAAATCTTCCTATGCGTAGATTTTAGGAACCTCAACAGAGCTTCAGAAAAAGACAATTACCCAGTCCCGCCGATGGAACAACTCCTGCAGACCGTGTCTGGCTCGAATATCTTCTCTCTACTAGATGGTTTCTCAGGTTACAAACAAGTCCTGGTTTCAGAGGAAGATCATTTAAAAACCACCTTCCGAACTAAATGGGGAACCTTCGCTTATAAACGCATGCCTTTCGGGTTAATTAATGCAGAAGTGACCTTCCAAAGGGCCATGGACGTGGCTTTCTAGGGACTAATAAATAAATGTGTGGTAGTGTATCTAGATGATGTAACAATTTATTCGAATAATAGAGAAGAGCACATCCAACACCTAACTCAGATTTTCGAAAGGTGTAGGAAATACGATATATCCTTAAACCTAAAGAAAACTGTCTTTGATGTTGAGGAAGGTAAGATGTTAGGTCACATTATATTTTAAGTAGGGATTCGCATAGACCCAGAAAGGATTAAGGCCATAACTCAACTTCCATTACCCCATAGTAAGAAAGCTATGCAGTCCTTTTTCGGGCAAATCAATTTTGTGAGGAAGTTCACTCTCGATTTTGTAGAAATCATCAAACCCTTACAAAAGATGATTTGCAAAGATGCAGAATTTAAGTGGGATGATGAGCAAAAAGATGCCTTCAACAATATCAAAGTTGCCATATCCCAGGCCCCGGTGTTGCGAAGTCTAGATTTCAATAGAGACTTTTCCCTTTATACTTTTGCCTCCGACCAGTTGTTGGCTGTAGTTTTGACTCAGAAGGAGGATGAAAACAATGAAGCCCCAGTGTCATTTATGAGTACTAATATTCAAGGAGCTGAGCTCAATTATCCTGCTATAGAAAAACATGCCTACGCAGTTTATAAGGCAGTAAATCATTTTAGGTCTTACATCCTCAAGAATCACACTAAAGTAATTGTGCCGCACCCTGCAGTCCGATCCTTGTTTACCCAACAAGAAATGGGGGAAGGAAGAGGGAATTGGATGGCAGTAATCCATGAATTTGATCTAGATATAAAACCTGCCAAACTAGTAAAAGGACAAGGGTTATGCAAGCTTGCAGCTGAAGCCCAGGATCAAGTAAATGAAGATTTTAGATGGGAGAATGAAATGACACTATGGTGTGGTGAAGTAGCATACATATCCCCAGGAAAAGACTCTTGGTAAAAGGATTTAACTTACCTTCTACATCACGAGACTTGTCCTGAAAACCTCAACCCTAGGGAAAGGAGAGCCCTCAGATTAAAATTTTCATAATACCACCTTATAAATTTAGTTCTCTTCCAGATCAATTATGATGGAGTACTATTAAGATGTCTCGAACATGGAGATGCAAACAAAGTGCTGAAAGATTTCCATGATGGCCCCGCTGGGGGACATTTCACGGGAAACACCACCACTCATAATATTCTGAGAGCCGACTATTATTGGCCCACCGTGTTCAAAGATGCTCATACTTACGCTAGAAACTATAAGGCTTGTTAGATAAGCGTTGGAAAGGAGAAGAGAGTAGCAGTCCCGCTCCAACTTTTGACTTTCTCTAGGCCTTTTGATCAGTGGGGGTTAGATATCATAGGAGAAATTACACCCAACTCTTCAAAACTGCACAAGTACATTCTTACTACCACCAACTATTTCACGAAATGGGTAGAGGCCATTCCTCTGACTCATGTAAAAGAGAAGGTAGTGATCCAATTCATAGAACAATAACTGATCACGAGGTTTGGTGTCCTTTCTGTTCTGGTCTTTGATAATGCAACTTACTTTTCTTCCACCCTATTGATGGAGTTTTCTTTGGACAAAGGAATCATAATTAAGTATTCTGCAAATTATTATCCCCAGGGAAACGATGTGGCAGAATCAACTAATAAAAACCTAGTAAGAATATTGAAGAAGACGGTTGCAGATAACCAAAGAAATTGGCATAATATACTCCATAATTCTCTATGGGCCGATAGGGTCACACCCAAATAAGCTATAGGAAATTCCCCATACTTTTTTATCTATGGGCAAGAAGCCATCCTCCCAAATGGGCTCTATCTTTCGTCTCTTCAATTAGCCCAAGATTCCAATGAAGAACCCTCATTGGCCATGCAACAAAGAATTAAAACTCTGCTCATGCTGGAAGAAGAGAGAGAAAAGGCTAAGTCAAAATTCCTAGCTCACCAATAGATAGTGAAAATATGGTTCAAGAGGCATAAGGCGAAAGGAAAGAACTTTGAAGTAGGAGACTTGGTCCTGAAGTGGGACAGAGCAAACAAATAAAAGGGAAACATTCTAAGTTTTAGAATCTATGGCTTGGACCTTTCTAGGTGGCTGAGAAGATCAGGGAAGACACTTATCGGTTGAATAATTTGAAGAAGGAACCTGATTCCCTCCCAGTAAATGGCCAAGCCCTAAAACAATACTTGCAACAAAAAAAAAAGGCAAATATAATAAAATGAATAAGCAATAAATCTGTGTGTTTTATGTTCTTGTTGAGTATCTTCACGATTGAGAAATACTTCTTTTGTTGTTTCTTTTCTTTTTGGTTTTCTATGCTTTTTGAAGGTATGTTCGACAAGATGATGGTTGGCCTTAAAATTATGCAATGTAGCTGCTATCATTGAAATTTCGTCCGCAAATGGTTACAGGAATCGAACATCTTCAAACAACTATGAGTTCACCCATGGACCAAAATTACCAAAAAAAACATTTCCAAAAGGTCCAAAACTATAAAACTAATTATAAAATCAAGGTGCGCTATGACTACATAGGGCGCACACGCACATGCGCCATCCTGAAACACAAGAAAAACGCACATGCACATGATGCATGACTGTGGTCACTAAAATCCGTGCACACCTGAGAACGACGCATTTATGAGATTGGTCGACCTCCCACCCACTTCTGGTTCAGCTTCCAAGTTGATTTGACATCCAAATCTCGGCTGGATCCGACTGGGTGGCTGGTCAAAGACCTAAAAATTCCCTAAACAATCCCTTTTCACACTAAAAGCTGGTTGCACAATACCTCAAAGTGATGTTATAAAACAAGACCATGGGTGCACTACATCTTCAAGGAGTTCATTTGCAAGGTTATGCTGCTGCTATTCTCTTGGGGAATCCTCTTTTCTCATCAAGAGTATACTAGCATCATTACATTTGGGCAATCCATCTCACCTTTTCAGTGGATTAGCTTGGGATTCTTTCACCATTTCTTTCAAGTTTTCAAAGTTGTAAGAAGAGCTCAAATTGTGGGGGTCCAAGAGCCCTCCCTTGGAGGAAGAAGAGACCCAAATTCCTCTTTCTTCTCGATGTTTTCTTTTCACTAATACAATCCTTTCCATTGGTGACATGAGTCTTATTGGTTTCTTGTTCTTATGTCCTTATGCTCAATAGTTTAGTTGTTCTTTCATTTTCTAGTTTAATTCTTATCTTAGTCTTTTATGTTTCTTTTTTCTAACCCTTTCCTTTACTGTTGTCTTGCTTAGCTAACCCAACTAAGCTTGTAAGCACCTCTGTTTTGCTCATTTAGGTGACAAAAGAGGCGCAACGGATTGGCGACTCCACTGGGGAGAGGTATCAATATCCTACCCCATTTGGGTTTTTCTAGCTCTTCTTTTGGTTTATTTAACCTGCAGGTACCTTAACCGGCCCAAGACGACCTGCAAAACATCCAATTCAAAGCTAAATTGAGAAAATTTCATTCGAAATTTTCTTCATGGTCGTGTGACAGGTGTGCGCGGGTTTATCGGCCCACAGTCATGCATAGTGCGCACGTGCACCAAAATTACTGTGTTGTTCAACACCCTCTGCGCACCTGCGCCCAAAAGTCTTTTTCAGTTTGCGCATAGGCACTCAGTGCACCTCTGTCTACTCTGAGACCCACACACCTGTGCAAAAAAATAGACATTGTAATCCTTTTTGTGATTTGGGGAAGGCCCCTAGCCTTCTTAAAAATGATTTCATGCATGTTGTAAA
>JASDQU010736685.1:195372-212689 GCA_032191745.1 Picea mariana | reverse complement strand
AGTAGAAGTTAGTAGGTGTTCAAGAGAAGAAGTTTTGAAAATTGTTTGATCAATCAACACTTGTAAATGGTAGACTAGTGCCTTTCTAGGGTAATGGAGTTAATAATGGTAGAAACAAGTCTTAGAGGAAAATAACACTGATAATGTTTAGTCAAAGGGGATGGAGAGGATAAGACAGGTGTTGGTAGCCCAAGGCCTAAAAAATCCAACTCCTAGAGATAATTGCTAGGAAGAAACAAAAGTTAGGCCCTAACGATTTATCTTTTCCTTGGACAAATTTAAATAAAATATGAAATGGGCAAGGAAATAGGGTTACTAGAGTGCTACAATGGTAGGGCTCTAGTATCTACTTCTATATAGGTGTCTTTCAGGAAATTTTAGCAAATGGAAGACTATAGAGAAAAATATAGTAACATATGTTTTTCTCTTAGGGTTTCAGCAAGCAATTTCGTAATCTTAGACATGAAACAAGTAAATTAACCATAAGAATTCATTAACAATAAATAAATGCATATTTTACACTTACTTCACCAAGAATAATCAAGCATAAACCCTAGTTGAAGATCCTCCACATGAAAATTTGTCAAAATACACCAAGAATTGCCTCCTCCAAAATGTGCGCACCATTAGATTTCAGCCAATAACCCTTAAAGAGGGTCAAATTTCAGACCACCACTTGTGTGATGAGTGAATGATGATGAAAAAATGAGAGTCTTAACTCTCTATCTATACAATAGTCATGACCTTTAATTACAATTTAGGTCAAAAAGGGATGACATGGCCAGTTTACATCAAAAATCCAGTTTTACATAAAATTAACAATTGAAAACCCTAATTTGTCTTTAGGGATGACGTCATGACCCTCTTAGGGTGACGTTAGGCCCAATCATGGAATGCTAGGCCTCAAAAGTGACACGTTAGACCTCAAAATCTACCACACATGCCAACCAAGTCGTCCTCATGCCAAAGCCCTAATTGGATGAGGTCAAGGTTCAATATGATGATGTTAGGGGCCATCAAGGGCCAACGTCATGGTGGAGGGGCAAGACCCCCCTAGGTCAAGGCCTTCAAAAGTGTCTCTATTGGAACATCCTTCTTGAAATATCCCTGATCCAATTGATCTGGATATCTATTGTTGAACTACAATTTTGGATACTGAATCTGATAATATGGGGGTTTCTGAATGCATTTAAGTTACTGTGTGACGATGCTTGGTGAATTTTGCATGTGTGTTCCAGTTTATTATGTGTTTAAGCAGTATAAGACAATGCATGCGAAATAAGGACAACACAACTCACTGATATATATATAATGCTAGAAAAGAAGGAAATACAATAATAACTGGAAACATATATGATAATCGTCAGTTAGATCTCATGGATCGTCATTGGAAAACAAAATAATAGATAAGAAATACCTATGACCCGAAGAATGGGTGTTGGTCTGTGCATGCATGGATGGATCGGAAAAAACCAATCTGGCAACTCATGGTAACTACTGTAGAATCCGAAAAACTCACCCTGATGGCGATACCCATCAGAATGAGCTGGAAACTATCTCAAAAGATGTGCCCTAGCCTCTAAACTGATCTTGATGACTGACAGACTAAAGATTCAACCTCTAGAACTCTAGATCTCACTCCCTGGGGGTTTATGCACCTCCTAGGCTCAATGAATACACCCTAGTGATTCCTCTGGTGGAATTTGATGATGTATATCTCAAAATGATCATCCTAGTCTCCTCTGTAATGGGTTGGAATGGATTCCTCAGATCTATCTCGGAATGTCCCCTGGAACCCCAAATGTGCTTCCCATGGAACTGTGCCCTAAAAGATTGTTTTCTTCTTTATGGAAGATTCCACCATCGAAAAATGATGACATATGTCTCAATAGATTTTCGCTGGCTAGTTCTCTAATGGGTCTAAAGGAATCGGCCAAATCTGAACTGTCACAAGCGGTTGCACAAACCCTCTCTCAAACACTTGCGCCCTCACTAGCTGAGTTGTGCAATCACTGAACTGGACACTATAATGCATGGTGAAATACCTAGATGGCATCTTCGATAGGCTAGGGTATGCCTCTCAATACAGAAACTAATCAATGGTGGTGGTTTCCTCTAGAAATCCACAAAACAATAGAAGTCAAATCTCCTCCTCCTCTGGGAACTCTCACAACATCAAATCATAACATAGCATAATAAATTAAGTTTCTTTAGCCTTCCTTTATAGCTTCCTGAAACCCTAATTTTTTGTTGACATTTTCTCTCCAAGTGACTTTTACTTTATTTTATTATTCCTTGATTAAATCACTTAATTAATTAATTAATTAACCATTTTACCTCTAAAAAGTGATTTATCCATCCTTATGGCTTCTTCGGACACTGAAAGTCACTTCACATCATCTTATCTTGTAATGTTATTCCTCCTGATTCCGATGAGCTATTACACTAAGAGGTTTCTCCATGTAATATGCCCATTATGACCTTCTTAATGAATTTAATTAAGATGTGACCCATAATAACTCAAAATTATGGAAATCATCGGAATGCAATGGAACCAAATCCAAGTTGTGTGGAATGGATCATTATGATGAACGATGCAAGTCAGGCCCAATAAAACCCCTCAATATCTCCTGAAATCTCTGTCACCCCTATCTAGCTACTCTGGTAGGCATAACACTATGTAATGAGATAATGTCCCAAAATAGGGACATTACACTTCTCTTTTTCCGGTGCAAACCTCTGGTGTCCCTCTGCCCTTGGTTGGGGTCACAACATCCATCTGGTGGGATTTTATCCCCATGGAGGTCTGAATTGATCATCTCCCCATCTGTACCTATCCGTCAGGCATGGTCCTGTAACAACAATAAGGATTCCCTCCATGGGCTCATAAGTCACAGGGATCATAGAAATGTCAATCACATCTAATAATCAAGTTACCCAAACATGTGCATCAAGCCCCCCTTAACTCAGACAAATTCTCAAAGATGTTATGCAATTTAACAAGCTAGGTTTGGAGAGGGTCTCAAGATGTCCTATTGGGAAAATTTTCCTTAGGTTCCTCAGGTTTGGGGTGTTTCCCAGGTGAAGACCAATCTAGGTCATGTAAATGCATGAGATGGTGTAGAGAATGTTTGGGCAAGGGAGGCAGTGATAACAAGGAAATGTAGGTCTTACCTGTGGGTGACTCTGTAGAGGGCGATTTGCACCTTGTCATGTATGTCATTGTTTCCTATCCCATTCAATGCCTTTTATTCTTTGTCTTATTACTTTTTTTTTTCAAGAGAATATATGGAGGACATTGTCTTGGCATGGTGACCAGTTGTGACAACATTACCCACAAGCATTTCACGGAAATGAGAAGGTTGGCTCGTGATGGGACCCCCTTTCTCTTGGCTATGCCACCAAGAGCCACTACCCTGGTTTGGTGACCAGATGGATGGTAGTGTCATATCGCTACATGCCCATGGACCTAATAGGCCATCTCATGATGAGACCTCCTATCCACCAACTAGACCTTGAGTTTTATTTTATTTTCGGGTCCCCTTTTCTTGCTGAGAATTTATTTATTACTTTCTCGAGAATCCCTGGGTGAACAATCTCAAGGTTTCATTTTGGATTTTAACTTTTTCCAACTACTTTTACCCTCTGGGCCTTTAGCCCCTTCTTCCCACAAGGCAAGGTACAACCCTTACTAGCTTGGAAAACCCAATGCCTCAACCAATGTAGGGGAAAGATGAGTGGGATAATGATGAAAAGTGATAAGTATGGAAGGAATGAATGATGAACTTTCTTAGACCCACCATGTGGCAACTCATCCCTAAGGGAACCAACTTACTAGGGAACTCTGTCATCCCCCCCCAGGTATGGATAATTTAAAGAGCATAATTTGCAAGAAAACATCATGAAATAAAAGAGAATTCACTGCACATATTCAAATACTTCGAAAATCAGAGTGACACATACCATGATACCCTGACTCATTACCTCATGGAGCAAGACCCACTACTACATCAGAATCAGGCTAATGGGATGGATGTTGTTGTTGTTGATAGATAGGAGGCATTGAAGAAAAGATGGGCCCTTCAGGGACAAAATCAAGTCATATGGCTCTCAATACTCCATGTCTATAACCTATGGGCCTCGAGAGATCATCTCCTTAGTTATCCCTAGGATAAGGGATAACCTTTGGCTCCAACTCGAGGACATGTGCTCACTATAGAGCGCAAGAGAACCTCAACATCTTTGGCATGACCCATGATCTGCTAGATCTCAACAAAAATGATCAGTAATCTTTTGGGGTGGTGATATCACCCCTAGCTCATATATGATACAATGGAATAAAAGTAAGCAAACATATATATACAAAATGAAAATGAAACTACAACTATACTACTCTAGCATGATATGAAGATGGTATATACAATGAATGAAAATGCCTACCTACCTCTACTTACCTGTTGGTTGAATGTTAGGTGTAGTCAAATAACCAGTGAAAACATCCTGGCAATATCTCATAATACCTGCCTCTTTGCTTGATTGTGAACCAAAACAATGATAAGTCAAGCACAAAAATAACATGAGTTAGAACATGTATCACATAATCGTAAGTCGTAAAGTCTAGCTCATGGAGGTGGGTGGGAGGGACAAAAGTATGCCAAGTCACACTTCTAGGAAAGTTCTCAATTCATCTCAGAAAGGGATCGTGAAAAATCAAAGGCTCAAGAAGCTGACTCAAAAAGTCTGAAGTTTGGCTACCTTGGACGTCTTCACATCCTGAGGTCTAGGAAGGGACTAGTAGGAACCTAGAGGGTGATTGAAAATTTCTCAAGGAAAGGTCAAAAGACTGAGATAATAAACTTTTTCTTAAGGTATTCAACCTACCCTTGAATTCTAAAACTAGGCTTTGCCCCAGAGAAAATTCAAGGCAAGGGACATATTTCCAAACTACACCCTTAGTGATATAGTGAGGTAAAGTAATTGAAGGGGGTTGGAGAACCTTGTCACAAGTACCATGCTTTGGGAAAGCGATGTCCTCACCTCTATCAATATCTGAGCACAAAAGTGGTTGATAATCTTCTTCATAGAATAAATTTAAGTGCTCAAATGAATGCTCATCAAAATATTCAAGGTATGACTGAAAATCATCAGGAGAAAATAGAACTAGGTCACCTTTGGAGATGTCTATAGCTATATCATTTCCTTGTTGCCAAATGTCAGAATCATTAGTAACCTCATATGATAGTTGTAAAGGAAACATTTCAACATATTCTTCCATATCACAAATGGGATCCTCATTAGAGCCAATCACATCCCACTTACATCTTCCAACATGTATGAACTCATCAATATTATCAACCATGTCATTACCTTTATCATAACATGAAAGATTTGATGCATCCAAGGGATCCTCGAGTACTTCTTCACTTTCCAAATCATAAAATAAAGCATCATCAAAATCTTGGAAAGGGAAACAACTCACCGTGTTCACTTCTTGTTGTGTAGTAGCGTCAATGGCTTGGATGATTTCATCAAATGGAGGAGGATCTAGTACATCATCCCCAAGATTCATCTTTTCATCTTTAGAAAATGAAGAATCTAGCTCTTCCAAGGATTCCTTTACTTCTTCACCTTCTGAATCATAGAACAACGTGTCATAAAAAAACTTTAAAGGAAAATGACTCACCTCATTCTCTTCATCTTGTGAAGGAGAGAAAGGATCTTTGAGATCTTCATCGGATGGAGGAGCGGTTACTAGTGCTTCATCCTTGTAATTCACCTCTCTAGTTAAATCTTTATTGCATTCTATCGAATCATGGGAAAAATCTTACTCCTCTTCAAGGGGTTGACAATTTTCTTCATAAATCTCTCCTTCTATATCATAGGGTTCTTGGTTACATTGAGTATGGTATACATATCTGATATCTTCCACAATCTCAGTGGTGAATCCTTCATTCTCTAAGGCTTTTATGAGATTTTGAAGTGCATCTTCATATGTCTGGAATTGTGGTTTGAAAAATTCAATAAACCTACTGATGAGGTCTACGAAAAATGATATACCCCTATCTTCGCAACAACCCTTAAATAAATCTTGCAAAAAATATGGCAAAAAAAGTATGAACAATTTTACCAAAACATCATCCCCTTCCCATTCTATCTTGCTTATATAATTCAAGAACTCTACAATGTGAGTAATTGGGAGGCCTCCGAATCCTGGAGAGTTGTTCAACCATTTTGTATCAAATTAATGTGGGTATCCTTGAAAATGTTTGAAATCAATAGTAAGATACACTTGTTCACAGGGCACCATGATCCCATTTCTTGGAAATATCACAAAGTTGAGAGTAAGGTAACACCTTGGAGAAGATTAGTGGAGTCGCCAGATATCCTCTCAAGTATTATCAAATGGAAAATAGGGAATCACCCTTAGTGGAGTCGCCAGGTAAGCTTCATAAGATAAAGGCTTTGAGGGAAGGGCTTACCGAAAAAATGTCGTTGAGGAATATTGACTCACTATTCTCCGACAACGGCACCAAAAGGTTATCACACAACTTGTACTTTCCCAAAGCCTAAGGCAAGTGGATACATAATTGTCGTAACTAGGAACAACCTATCACTATCACCTTAATAGGAAACCCCTTTCTATTTAGGAGTATGTCGAGACTGCTCCAGGGGAGACGTCCCCAGTGACCTGTGGGTTTGAGAAGGCTAAAGAAAATAACACAAGTAAATCCTTCCCCTCTCACATATCACTCAAATCGAAGGGTTATTTATGTCTTATAGAGATGAAACGAATAAATAATATTGTGTATCTGCCCAGAACAAGACAACAAGGCAAAAAGGGGCACTTTCAAAGTACCAAAATGATGTTAGTTCTTCATAAGACAATGAACTTTTAAGATATGTACTAGCTGATATAAAATTTGCAGCAATGTAATAGTTTATAAAAGTAATAAGAAATTTGTAACAGCCACAATATTTATACTCTAAAATTCTTGAATAAAGACTTGAAATGATAGATTTGACTAGGCAATTTGATAATGAATAGTCACATCTGTTTTAGCAACATCTAGCTATCATAATATGTCACTTTTAATGCTAATTTGTTGTTTTTAGATGGTTGTAGAAATATTTTGCAACAATAGCAAGTATGTTAATGATTTAGGCTAATCTAAGGTTAGTAGAAGTTAGTAGGTGTTCAAGAGAAGAAGTTTTGAAAATTGTTTGATCAATCAACACTTGTAAATGGTAGACTAGTGCCTTTCTAGGGTAATGGAGTTAATAATGGTAGAAACAAGTCTTAGAGGAAAATAACACTGATAATGTTTAGTCAAAGGGGATGGAGAGGATAAGAGAGGTGTTGGTAGCCCAAGGCCTAAAAAATCCAACTCCTAGAGATAATTGCTAGGAAGAAACAAAAGTTAGGCCCTAACGATTTCTCTTTTCCTTGGACAAATTTAAATAAAATATGAAATGGGCAAGGAAGTAGGGTTACTAGAGTGCCACAATAGTAGGGCTCTAGTATCTACTTCTAGATAGGTGTCTTTCAAAAAAATTTAGCAAATGGAAGACTATAGAGAAAAATATAGTAACATATGTTTTTCTCCTAGGGTTTCAAGCAAGCAATTTCATAATCTTAGACATGAAACAAGTAAATTAACCATAAGAATTCATTCAAAATAAATAAATGCATATTTTTCACTTACTTCACCAAGAATAATCAAGCATAAACCCTAGTTGAAGATCCTCCACATGAAAATTTGTCATAATACACCAAGAATTGCCTCCTCCAAGAAGTGTGCACCACTAGGTTTCAGCCATTAACCCTTAAAGAGGGTTGAATTTCAGACCACCACTTCTATGATGAGTGAATGATGATGAAAAAATGAGTCTTAACTCTCTATTTACACAATAATCATGACCTTTAATTACAATTTAGGTCAAAAAGGGCTGACATGGTCAGTTTACATCAAAAATCCAGTTTTACCTAAAATTAACAATTGAAAACCCTAATTTGTCTTTAGGGATGACATCATGCCCCTCTTAGGGTGATGTTAGGCCCCATCATGGAACGCTAGGCCTCAAAAGTGATATGTTAGGCGTCAAAAGGCCTCAAAATCTGCCACACATGCCAACCAAGCTGTCCTCATGCCAAAACCCTAACTGGATGACATCAAGGATAAATATGATGACGTCATGGGCCTTCAAGGGCCAACGTCATGATGTAAGGGCAAGGCCCACTTTAGGTCTAGGCCTGCCAAAGTGTCTCCAGTTGAACATCGTTTTATTTCTCCGATGCAAGACTCTGGTATCCCTCTGACCCTGGTTGGGGTCACTGTTATTGCACAATTTGTAGTTAGGATAATAAACGGATGAAAGGGGGTCAAACTGGCATAACTGAACCAATCCCACCATTGTCACCTGAATGGGAATGTTCTTTCTATTTAGGGAGGTAAGGCCTAAGGGAGACGTCCCCAGTGACCTGAGTTTTTGAGAAGGCAAAGAAGGCTTAAGAAGGCTAAGTGATAAAAATCCTCCTCACAAGTCACAACCTTATTAGAAAGTCCAGCTTAATAGCCAATGAAGATGAAAGATAACCGAAAGTAATAACCAAGAAGAGTACCTGCCCAAGACAAAGCAAAAAAAAACTACATGTGCAAGCTTTCTTGCTGGTTAGTACTTCATATAATCAATGACTTTTTCTGATAATAAGAAATTGAGAAATAATATTGACGAAGTAAATCAATGTTTGTACAATAGAAATGATTACAATATGACTTCTTAATAAATGCTAAAGAAAACTTTGGTATTCAATGTAACAATATCAACACTTTATAAACAATGCCTTAACCAATCACTCAATTTCTTTAGAAGTAAAACGAAAGCTACACAAAGGTGTTTATAGCATAAGAAGGTGATGACAACAATAGGGTTAGTAGGATTAGTCTAGGCTAGGGTTATTAAGAGTTAGAGGTTTTTCAAAGTATTGAAAGTTTGTTTTTGATCAAGTTACTCAATGCAATGGAGGTCATAGATCAGTGCCTTATTAGGGCAAGATGGAGTCAAAAGGGATACAAATGTTGAAGGGTCGTGATGATTATGATAGGGATAGAGACAAGAGGGTTTGATGCCAGCGTGTTTATAAAGCAAGGCTTAGACAAGTCAAACCCTAGGGGAGATGTCTCACTAAGGTATAGGTGACCTAGGCCTTAGTGCATGTTCCTCCTTCCCTAGTTCAAAAGACAAATTTTAGCGACTAGCTTGAGCAAGAAAGTTATGGCTGAAGATCAGAAAGTTAAATGTTAAGGCGTTGCTAAAGAAAGGCCTCAACATTTAAACCCTCAGGAAGAAAGGCACACCAAGGTGTAGAAACCTTAGGCCTTGATGCTTTCTCCTCCTTCAATTCATTGACAAGAATAAAATGGCTAAGTTGGAAGAATAGGGTTAGAGTGTTGCTATGGCAAGGCTCTATCTAGCTTCAGCAAAGCCAAAAGGATCTTTAACTTGGTAGGGGCATGAGAAAAGGACCTTAAAATGTGCTTGTCACCTAAGTTTTTAAATCAGAAAATTATAATAAAAAAAATGCAAGTAGACATTACTATAACCATTCAATCAAGAAGGATTTCAGAAATTCACTTATATTTAACCAAGAAATCACATAGCCATACGCTAGTTGTAAACCTTCCACTAAGATAAATGCCAAAAATCACCAAAAGAAGCCTTCCTTCAACAAGTGCACCACAATTTCAGCCAATAACCCTAAGAGGGCCGAAAATTTTAGACCTCACCAAGTGGTGAGTGAAAGATGATGAAAATATGAAGGTAAAAACTATCAATATATAGCATACCAATGACCTTTGTTAAAAATTAGGTCATCAAAAGGTCGACAAGGCCAAAATACCATATTGTTTTACATAAAATGTCTTAAATTAAACCCTAATCAGGAAAAAGCAAGACATCATGCCCCTTCTAGGGTGACGTTATCCCTTTCTAGGGAAAATGAAGCCTCCTGGAGAAAAACGTTATCCTTCCTTGGGCTTCTCCAACCTTCCACATGTGCCAAACTGCCCTGTCAGTCTACCAAAACATCCATGTTGGCACAGGGGTGGACCCAAGGTTCAACTCTAACAATGCACCAACAAGCCCTAACTACTAGCCCTTTTGGAAACAACTATGAAGAAAATGTAGTCTCACCCGAAGAAGCAATAGGGGGTTGTAGGACATATGTGTCTACAACCATAGGAAATGCAAAGTGGACCTAGAACAATTACACACACAACAATCTAGTTATTATGTACTACTCTTAAACTTACTTCGCAGGTTATATCTCAGATCTACCACAATAATGAAATAACAATATAACAAAAATAAAATCACACAACATCAATCAAAGAGACACCAAGATATGCGTGGTTCACCCTCTCTCTAGGGCTACGTCCACATAACTGTGCTCTTGATATAATAAGATGAAACCATATAGTTCTATCTGTGCACTTAGCTTGTAGATATCTCTCTCCTCTCTTCTCTATCTCACCTCCCTATGCACCCCGCTGCAGGGTTGATCTTCGCACCCAACTGAATATATTACAATACAAAATTCTCTCACACACAACACTTCTCTCTCTCAATACAACAATAACACTCATCAACAATAATCAACAATGAACAAACCCTTCCCCTCTCATCTAGGTCTTTATTTGTACATTACATTGACTCTTATACAAACCTAGGTGTCAAAACCCTAGATGATAAAACCCTAGGTGTCAAAACCCTAGGTCCACTTGACCTACGTTTTTCGGGCTTCACCAGCCTGTCTTTCCTTGTTTTCCGCAAGGTGATCCAAAACACTTGTTGATGGATTTTTTCGTTTGCTGAGTTGTCCAAGATCAATCTTCCTTACTAATCTGTCTTCCTCGATATTCTCATTCAACGGCTCGCTTTTCCTTTCTTCTCTCCTTCTTTTCTTCTTCTTTGAACAACTTCGACCCATTCTCATTCATTGTGCCTTCCACGTAGTTCCTACTTCGCCTTTCCTTTTACTTGTTCTTCCCTTTCTTCCTTAATCCATAACCAAGGCCAATAGTCTATGAATCAAGGATGATGTCATGAACCTCCTGGGTGACGTCCTAGGCCTTCCAAGGCTAACGTTCCAATGAAGAGGGAACAACCCCCCTAGGTCAGGATCTGTTAGGGTGCCTCTATGGAATGTCCTCCTCTTCTTCGGTGCAGACCCCTCTGTCCTATATCTTCCCCCTGTTGGCATCTCAACATCCATCTGGTGGGCTCTTCAACCCCATGGAGGTCTAATCTAATCATCTCCCCATGTGTACCTGTCCAATGTGGTGCCTATCCATCGGGCATGATCCTGCACATCAACATCTACACCCTCCATAGGCTCATAAGTCATGGGGATCATAGTAATTTCAATCACATATCATCATCAATATTATTAAACATGTGCATAAAACACCTATTACCCTAGTTAAGTGCTCAAAGACATTATACAAGTCTGCAATACAAGTTTGGGGAAAGTGACAGGGCGTCTTATTGGGCTAGTGTCTACTAGAAACGAGATGTTTCTGGAAGAGATTGAATCCAATTCATGTAAGTGGGTGAGGTGGATAAGGGATGTCTTGACAAGGGGTGCAGTGAAAACAGAGGAATGTACGGCTTACCTATGGGTGCCTTTGTAGAAGGCGAGATGCACTTGTCCTGGATGCAATTGTTTCCAAGCCCATTTATGCCATTTTATTCTTATTTCTTTATTTCTTTTTTCTTTCAATATGCTAATCAGGGGACACTGCCTTGGCATGGTGATGAGTGGTGGAAGTGTTACCCACAAGTAATTTCACAGAAATGAGAAGGTTGGCTCGTGATGATACCCCCTTTCTCTTGGCCATGCAAAAAAGAGCCACTACCCTCGCATGGTAACCAACTTTTAGTAGTGTCTTACTGTTAGGTACCCATGGACCTAATAGGCTAGCTCATGATGAGACCCTCTATCCTCTGACTAGGTCTTGTTTTGTTATTTTGTTGGGTCCCTCTTTTTTCTTGCTGAGAAGCCTTTTACTTCTTTCTCGGGGATTCCTGGGTGAAGCATCTCAAGGTTTTATTTTAGGCTTTTATCTTTTGCCAGCTTTCTTTTACCTTCTGGGCCTTTAGCCCCTTCTTCCCACAAGGCAAGGTGAAACCCTTAAATGATTGGCCAACCTAATGTTCGGACCAGTGTAATGGGGTGTATGAGTGGTAAGCAAGATGAAAAGGTGGTAATATGATGGGAGCGGATGATGAATTTTCAAAAATCCCCCCAGTGGAAACTCAAAACCTATGGGCACATTCTTACTAGGGAATCATGTCATTCCCCCCAGACATGGTCAAGTGGACAAGTATAAGATCCAATCATTTGTTAGAAACAAAAGGAATTGAATGCACATATTCAAATTTTTTGAGGATCAAAGTGACACATACCATGCTACAGAGACTCATTACCTCATGGAGCAAGAACCATCTCTGATACAGAACCAAGAAGAAGGTGATGGATGTTTTTTCTAACAAAGTGGAGGCGCTGAAGGGGAGAAACGATGGACCCTCTAGGGCCATGCTCAAGTCGATATGGCTCTCGGTACTCCATGTCTAGGACCTCTGGGCCTTGAGACATGATCTCCTAGTTATCCTTAAAAGTGGGGGATAACATTTGACTCCATCTCGGGGACATGTGCTCACCATAGAGTGCATGAGAACCTCAACATCTCTAGCATAACCTGTTACCTGCTTGATCTCAATAACAACTATTAGTAATCATTTGGGGTGGTGATATCACCACTAGATCATATATATATAACTGAAAGCAAAAACAATCATAAGTGTGAGTGTAAAAGCAAACTACTCTAACGTGCAATGCAGATGGTATAGTACAATGAATGCAAATGCATACCTACTTATCTTCACTTACCTATTGGTTGGATGCTTGGTGTAGTCAAACGACCATTGAAACCAATCCAGCAAAGTCCCACAATACATGCCATTATGCTTCATCATAATCCAAAATAGTCATAAGTCAAGCACAAAAATAACATGTGTTAGAGAATATATCATATAATCGAGAATCACAAGGTCTAACTCATGGAGGCGGGTGGGAGGGATAAAATTGTGCCAAGTCAATCTTCGAGCAAATTACTCAATCCACTTCAGAAAGGGGTCATGAAAATTCCAAGGTTCAAAACACTGACTCAAAAGATCTGCAAGATGGCTACCTAGGACATCCTCACACTCTGAATCTTGGGAAGGGATTGACAAGGATTTAGTAGATGACTGGAAAATTCTCAAGGGAAAGTTGAAACACTGAGATGACAATCTTAAACTTGTATTATTCAACCAACCCTTGGAATCTAGGGTTTTCCCCAAAGGAAACTCAACATCAAAAACAAATTCCCCCACTACACCTCTAGAGACACGACAGAGTAAATCAATTTGAGGTGGTTGGGGTGAGTTATCACAAGGATCCTTCTTTAAGCAAAGAAGGTCCTTACTCTTATCACGACTTGAGCACAACGGGGGTTGATAATAATATTCATGGAGAGAATCCAAGTTCTCAGGGGAGTACTCATCAAAACCCTCAAGTTAAGACTGAAAATCATCAGGAAAATAAGGTACTAGGTCATCTTTGGGTTTTTGAAAAGTATGGGTAAAAATCTCATCTCCTTGTTGCCACTAGTCAATAGTAATCTGTTGTGATAATTGCAAAGGAAACACTTGGAAATGACTCTCAATGTCATAGATGGGATCCATATCATAACCAACTATATCCCACCTACATCTCCCAACATGTATGAACTTATCAATGATATCAACCATGTCACTATTTGTATCATAACATGCAGGATTTGAAACATTCGAGGACCCTTTTATCTCCTCCTTATCTCCCTCATCATAAAGTAGAGCATCACAAAAATATTGGGGAGGAGGGTAACTTATTGTTTCTTCTTGTGCAGGAGATTTGAGGAGCTGTGTGTCTTCAACATGCATCATTGTTTTATCCTCATGAATTTCCCCTTCATATTCAATTGTACAGCAAGGAATGTCCACTTCTTTCAAGGCTTCCATTTCTCTTTCATTTTCTGAATCATGGAACAAGGTGTCATCCGAATCCTGAAAAGGAAAACAACTAACCTCATCATCCTTTTTTGTGCAAGAGGGAATTGTTCATGGACTGCTTCATCAGAGGGAGGAGCGTAGGTTGGTACTTCATCATTTGGTTTAGGTTCCATCTCCTCAACTATGTCTTCATTCTGCTGATCAATAACTCGTTCCCTTCTTTCTTGTGAATTTTTCAGTAAAGATCTCAAGGGAAACTAATCTTTCCAGACTAAAGGCATCTAGGGTAAAAGAATGTCCTTCCTTGAACAAGGAGATATTTGCCTCAATTTTTATAGCCATGTTATATGCTTCTTCGAGTGTTTTTGAATGATTTTTTTTTAGGAGGAAGCTTAAATGTCCCAAAATTTCATTGGTTTAAAGATACATAAGGTACTTGTCTTTAGGGTAATGGCTTCTAGAAATCTTTAATAGAAACATATGAAACCTAACATTGAAATCCATGATAGTCTCATCCTCTATTTGTCTTATGTATTCAAGCCCTTTAAGTAATAATTGGATGTTTTCCAATTTCATACCCCAACTCATCATAAAGATTTCTTCTAACTGGTCCATAGATGTGATTCTAGCGGTTGGAAGATTATCATACCATATTCTAGCATTTCCATGCAGAGTGGCAGAGAATATCTTCATTACCAAGTCTTCAACATCATCATTGATAGGGTGGAACTGAAAGAAATCCCAAAAATTATTCATGTGATAGTCAGATCTTTCCCCATCACTACTAGTGAATCTAGGGAGCCAGTTTTCATACTTCAGGGGCATTGGTCTAGGGTATCCCAGGATTTTACTCATGTCTAAAGACTTGTAGTTTCCTAGATCCCATTGAGAAGTCATATTTGGCTTCTTCATTAGTGGAGTCACCAGATAATTTTCTTGAAACTATCAAAACATAAGGGAAAACACCCTAAGTGGAGTCGCCATGTAAGATTGTAAGATAAATACTCTTGAGTCAAGGCTTACCGAAAAGTGTTGTCTTGAGGAGAATTGACTCAGTGTTCCCCGATAATGGTGCCAAAATGTTATCGCAGAATTTGTAGTTAGGATAATAGACGGATGAAAGGGGGTCAAACTGGCGTAACTAAACCAATCCCACCATTGGCACCTCAATGGGAAGGTTCTTTCTATTTAGGGAGGTAAGGCCTAAGGGAGACGTCACTAGTGACCTAGGGTTTTGAGAAAGCAAGGAAGGCTTAAGAAGGCTAAGTGATAAAAATCCCCTTCACAAGTCACCACCTGATCAGAAAATTCTGGCTTAATAGCCAATGAAGATAAAAGATAACCAGAAGTAATAACCAAGAAGAGTACCCGCCCGAGAAAAAGAAACAAATAAACTACATGTGAAAGCTTGCTTGTTGGTTAGTACTTCATATAATCAATGAACTTTTTGATAATAATCAATTGAGCAATAATATTGAAGTAAATCAATGTTTGTACAATAGCAATGATTATAATATAACTTCTCAAAAAATGCTAAAGAAAACTTTGGCATTCAATGTAACAATATCAACACTTTATAAACAATGCCTTAACCAATCATTCAATTGCTTTAGAAGTAAAATGAAAGTTGCACAAAGGTGTTTATAGAATAAGAAGGTGACGAAAACAATAGGGTTAGTAGGATTAGCCTAGGCTAGGGTTAGTAAGAGTTAGATGTTTTTCAAAGTATTGAAAGTTTGTTTTTGATCAAGTTACTCAATACAATGGAGGTCATAGATCAGTGCCTTATTAGGGCAAGATGGAGTCAAAAGGGATACAAATTTTGAAGGGTCGTGATGATTATGATAGGACTAGAGACAAGAGGGTTTGATGCTGACATGTTGCTAAATCAAGTCTTTAGCAAGTCAAACCCTAAGGGAGATGACTCATTGAGGTGTAGGTGACCTAGTCCTTAGTGCATCTTCCTCCATCCCTAGCTAAAAAGACAAATTTTAGTGGCTAGCTTGAGAAAGAAAGTTATGGCTGAAGACAAGATGGTTAAATGATGAGGTGTTGCTAAAGCAAGGCCTCAACATTTAAAACCTAGGGGAGAAAGGATCACCAAGGTGTAGAAACCCTAGGCCTTGATGCTTTCTCCTCCTTCTTCAACTCATTGACAAGAATAAAATGGCTAAATTGGAAGAATAGGGTTAGAGTGTTGCTATGGCGAGGCTCTATCTAGATTCAACAAATCCAAAAGGCTCTTTAACTTGGTAGGTACATGAGACAAGGACCTTAACATGTGCTTGTCACCTAGGGTTTTAAATCAACAAATTATAATAACAAAATGAAAGTAGACATTACTATAACCATTCAATCAAGAAGGATTTCAGAAATTCACTTACATTTAACCAAGAAATCACATAGCCATACCCTAGTTGTAAACCTTCCACCAAAATAAATGCCAAAAATCACCAAAAGAAGCCTTCCTTCAACAAGTGCACCACAATTTCAGCCAATAACCCTAAGAGGGCCAAAATTTTAAGACCTCACCAAGTGGTGAGTGAAAGATGATGAAAATATGAAGGTAAAAGTCCTCAATATATTGCATACCAATGACCTTTATTAAAAATTAGGTCATCAAAAGGTCGACAAGGATAAAATACCAAAATTATAATGTTTTACATAAAATGTATTAAATTAAACCCTAATCAAACAAAATCAAGACGTCATGCCCCTTGTAGGGTGATGTTAGCCCTTTCTAGGGAAAATACAGCCTCCTGGAGCAAAACATTATCCCTCCTTGGGCTTCTCCAACTTGCCAAACATGCCAATCTGCCTTTTCCATCTGCCAAAATGTCCATGAAGCAAGGATGACATCATGAACCTCCTGGGTGACGTCCTAGGCCTTCCAAGGCCAACGTTCCAATGAAGAGGGCACAACCCCCCATAGGTCAAGCTCTACGAGGGTGCCTCTACGGAACGTCATTCTCTTCTCTGATCAAAACCCCTCTTTCATGTCTTTGCCCCCTCTTGGGGTCTCAACATCCATATGGTGGGCTCTTCAACCCCATGGAGGTCCGAGCTAATCATCTTCCCATGTGTACCTGTCCAATGTGGTACCTGTCTGTCAAGCATGATCCTGCACATCAATAGTTACGCCCTCCATGGGCTCATAAGTCACAGGTATCATAGCAATGTCAATCACATCTCATCATCAATATTATTAAACGTGTGCACAAAACCC
>JASDQU010736685.1:164364-185308 GCA_032191745.1 Picea mariana | reverse complement strand
CATGCTACAAAGATAGGATAGTGTTGAAATTTACTTTCTTAGATTAAATCACTAGGGAAGTTTAAAGGTTTTGTAATGGGCCCATACATGCCCACATGATCACAATCTAGGATAGTTTCAAAGCTTTCTTAGATTAAATCACAATAGGGAGTTAAAGGAATAGTAAAGGACCCACATGTCCACATGCTAGCTTCCTAGGGACTTTTGAATTACGCAGGGTTGTACCAAAGGCATTTAGTTAATTAGGTAATCAACACTTGTAAGGACCAAGCGAAGTCCACATGTAGAAAGGTGACACCTAATTCATTAAAACATTGGCACACTTTCACTCATTCACACACAAAAGTCACTTATCACTCACATAGTTTTCATCACGAAACATGGAGGTCAAAGTAAGTTTCCTCCAATGGGATTCCGAAACACCCCACCCTTTTCTTGACAAAACTATCCACTCCCATTTAAATTCAACGAGATTGGCTCACACCCCCAATCTCTCAAACAACCACATCTAAATTTTTTCTAAAAACTCACTAAATTTTCCTCCACAGGAGGTGCCAAAAGAATTTTTTTAGTCTAGGTAGGATTTCAGGGATATGCATCCAAATAACTCCCCGTTATCTGGTTCTCACATTGTCAAAACAATAGAAGTTGTCAAATAGGGAATTGTAAATCCTCCAAGTCAAGTGTTCCTAACACCATAAGGTAGGGAGATACCCGTGAAGGGTTGAAAGCTGAGGTCTAGTTGTTCTGTGCATCCCCCCTTGAGGCACCCACCTCTTGGACGGGATCCAGCCCGTGACCCATTTCTTAGGCCGAAAATCTAAATGCCACACTTTGACTGAGGTACCTAGTGACCAAATTTTAGGACATCTACCCAGGTGGCAATTGTGGGCTGCAATTGCACCTTGATCAGATTTTGTGTGGCTATTGGGAAATATCGCCAGTTATTTCAGAATATGCCCCCTCTACCCCTCATTATAACTGATCGCTTCATTCTTCACTAGTTTCTCTTCCGGTGGCTTCAGACCCCATTGTCGAGTGCTATTGGAAGGTCCAGTGCCATTTTGAGAGGAAGGACATTACGTCTTTTAGGACACGAGCATTTCTTTTCTTTGTTTCCCCACGTGGAAAAAATCCACTTACTCACATCTATGCCTCTTTATCAAAACACTTTATGTATGATGCACTTCTGATTACATTTGATTTAGATATATATAGTGTAAAGTTCAAAAAATTGAAAACAAAGGCTCTTGTTTATTTATCACTCTCACCACCATTCGTACACATCCATTTATCTAGTCAGACATCATAGGGGACCCACAAAACCCTCGTCATTCCGGACGCTTGCTAAACCTCCCTCCTATTCTAGGGGGAGTTACTAGTCTTGCCAACTTATCGACACCACCTTCACACACTCTAGTGAGTGCCACTGTCTTAGGGTCAGCTTTTCTTGGTTCCACCTTACTTGGGTCCAATTCCCAAGGTCCACAGTCCACTCACTCTCCTTTACACGGAAGTGAGGGGCCAACTTCCTCTCAAGGGGGAAGTACAAACCCACCTAGTCCCCCCCAAGGGTCAAGTTCACAACACACTCACACCATGGATGGAACTAATCCTCTGCCACCACTACAGATGCCATACTTGGCCTCTCTCAACATACTAGATCTAAGCAAACTCACAAATGACCCTATATTGCATGACCCCACATGGCCTGCTATGCCTACCAAACTACCTTAAGATATCCCCAAGTTTGAAGGAAAGGCAGGGGATGACCCTGCCAACCATGTCATGACTTTCCACTTATGGTGCTCTTCCAATAGCATTATGGATGATTCCATCCGACTATGATTATTTCAACACACACTCACTAGCCCATCAGCCAAATGGTATGCAGATGAAAAGTCAGGGTCCCATGCGACCTTCGATTCCTTGGCCAAAGCATTTTTGACCTTCTTCCAATTACCAATCCGCCATGACAATGGTCTTGAACTACTTTCTAATTTTAAACAAACCTCAGCCACACATATTGCTGATCACATTCATGAGTGGCGTCGACGACGTAGTTTGTGAAAAGCAGAAACCACCAAAGAACAATGTCTTGATTGGTTTCTCATATCACTTGTCTCTCTCCTCGGTAAATATGTGGCTTCCACCTTCCCTCAATCAAAAGAAGAAGCCATCAGTAAGGCTCAACAATACGACCTCTTCTATTCAAAATCAGGGTACTTGTACATAGTACTTCTTGATCTCCCAAAACCCGTGCCATTTGGCCAAGACAAACCTGTGATGTCTCACTCAGCAGATGGATTGATTGGTAATACCACACACCACAATCCACAACCCCAATAACCACCAATGTATGGCACACCTCAATATCCTCCGGCGTATGGAGGAACCCCTTATTATCCCCCACCCCCTTATCAACAACCATACACTGTCGCCCTTCCTCGACCCATCAGTGGGCCACCGCCGACACCCACAATACATCCACCTATCCAAACAAGTTCTAGTACTCCCTCTACCTCATCTTATACTCTAAGTACTAGTGAAAGCGCCACACCTTCCTATGTACCTTATGGATCATTACCCCCACAAAATCCGTACTTTCCATTTCCTGGTCCTCCTCTGCCCATGGATCCACCACAAGGACATCCTCACACTGGGGTGAATTTTGTTCAACCCTCTCCCATTTAGCAATATCAAGATTTTGAACAGTTGAATACGGAAAATCCGACCCATCAGTCGAATAATGCCAAAAAGAAAGGAAAAAATAGGAACAATAACAACCCAGGTCAAGGCAGGAATCACCCCCAACAGAACCAACCTACTGGGGGAAACCAGAGCCAAGGGAATCAGAACCCCCAGGGGGGCAATAAAAACAGACGTCAAGGAAAAAATAACAATAATCTTCAAACCAACTTCCCTTGTGCCCTTTGTGGTGAGTTTGGTCATTATACTCATCATTGCCCCCAAATTACTGACTTTAAGCGAATGAAAGACTCAAGATATGGACCACATCCTCTAGAACCGCCTACCCCTTAGCATGCCCCACAACAATACGTGCAACAACCACCCCCATCCATGCTGCAGAACCCCATTCCACACCAGGGTGTGATGAACACCCAACAGGACATGCAGCCTACCCCACCACAGTTGGGACAACATCTCAACCCGAACAATCTCGTAGATCACACTATCCTCCTCACTAGTGAGGAAGAAGTCCTTCTACAGACACGTAGTCGTCAATACGGTGCACCCACCGAGTCTCCTCCCATTCCCCCAGAAACAATCCCAGCACCAACAGGACCCCCGTTGGTGATTCCTCGCCCTAACACGGAAACACCTCTTCACATCCCTCTCATCCCATTGTGCAGGAATGTCCACAACCCGCAGGCTAGGGAAACTCATAATTACAGTTTGGTCGATGACTTAGCACAGTCCCCTGTTGCCATGTCAGTCTTAGAAGTACTTCAAACTTGTCCCACTCAGCGAAAGTCATTACTTTCGGCCTTGGGGGTAGTAGACTCCATGGATACCCAACTCATCACATTTGATCTCGACAACGAAGAACCTCGCCTCCCCGCTCTCATCGCTTTTCAAATCCCTGTTAAAATTCGTAACATTATAGTTCATCGGTGCATCATCAATGAAGGCGCATCCACATGCATCATGTCCAAGTGTGTATGGCAGAAAATTGGTTTCCCAGAACTCATACCATCTGCCATTACCTTAAGAGCTTATGATGGCTGACCATCTTCTCTTGAAGGGCTCTTCCAAAATGTACCTGTAGAACTCGGGGGCAAGACCATTCTCATTGACATTGAAGTTATCGACGCCCCACTTGATTACAATATCTTGTTCGGTCATAGCTACATGTACGCTATGAAGGCAGTTGCCTCTTCCATCTTTCGAACCATGATGTTCCCCCATAACAGGAAGATCATTACAATTGACCAAGTTTCACATTATGAGCCTAACCCTTCTTCCAACATCGATAACATTCTCCCCCTCATCCACACTAATCATGAAGCATACCCACTCATCGAAATGGGGCTCAGAATTTTCAAAGACCCATCATTGTTAGGAACTTACCATGGTGCACCACCGCTCCTTCATCCTTCCAATCAGGTATGTGTCGTATCGTCCAAAGGAGTTGACATGGAGGATTCCCTTGCTCCGAAGGAGGCTTCTCTCATATCTGATGTCCCACTAGTCACAGAGCTCCTCCCTCACGAGCCTCCTACGAACTTGTCGACTCCACTAGTTCACGATTTCACCTCTCCCCAAGGCCATATCCTAGTTTGGGAGACAATTCCCCAAGTCATTACTCAAATCCCCTTCTTTTACCCTCCACCAGGTGTACAATCTTTCCAAGTAGCTGCAACACTTACTTTCCCTAATATGGTGCTGACAATCCGAGTTTGGTATTTACATCCACCAGAGATGGTTCCTCAACCATCCCTCCCCCCCCAAACAGAATGAATCCCAATGCAAATTCCCATACTCACTCCCACCATAGCCTCTACACCCCCACTCACTAACCTCCCTGCCACAGCTGGGGGCAGGAGAAAGAAGAAGGAGCCCACCGCTCCACTTCCCCCACGCATCCAACCTCCTTGCACGCTATGTGAGAAAGATGGACACCCCACCAACAAATGCCCATCTCTACCTGAGTTACGTAACCTAATTCAACTCAATCAAACACCATCACCGTTCGTCGCTTTAGCAAGTACTGCTGCTACCTACCCTAACATAAGTAGCAAAGGGTTGCGAACCAAATTAGTTTGCGCCATATGTTCAGAATTTGGCCATTATACACACCATTGCCCAGCACTACCTCAATTCCGACAGACATTAGTCGCAGTACGCCAAAGCTTCCAGCACGACCCCAGTCCAGCTACATCATCCCCAATAAACATCACTGACATCCATTATGTCACGACTTTAGTCAACGAACGCATGAGATGCCCTTGCTCTCTATGTGAATCCTTAGATCATTTTACATATCAATGTCCTATGATCATTGAATACAGGCAATGCTAAATGACCCTGATTCAAACCCCTGTACCCCCTATAGAATCAAGGATTAACCTTACCCCATCACTAGAGATTATTCACATTATTTCTCCTGAACCAGAAGCACTCTCTATTCCTCCGTGGCTCTTGGATGACTTATACGAGGATTTACCCCCAAATCCCCCCAATTCTCCCATTCATTTCCCCACAGAAATTTTACACCCAACTACCACTAATAGTCCTCAGTTTCTCAATATTTGGTTTATGTCAAGCGAACCATTGCAATCTCATTGCGTCATTTCCCTTGCTTCTTCATCGCCAAAGAATAACCACACGAAAACAATCACCGATATCACTCTTTTAAATCCCTTGTACTCTCACCAATTCCACTATGATGAGGACATACTTGAGGAATTAACCACCCCCGACTACCCATGGGACACGCTACACCACAGAGCGCTCTTCTTTCCATAGGAAGCCTTCACGCCTCCTAACCAACACCCCATATACATAGTCAAAACCAAGGATTTTATCCCATCAGGGCATATCGACTGGTGCAACAACCCCATCCCAAACCCTGATTCTTTTGAAGAAGGCAATATGGCCAACATCTCCCCCACCATCAAAATCAATATTTCCATAAAAAATGGAGTTGTCAAGAAAATCACCATTGGCGCTGCATGCACTCCTCAAGAAATCACCACCTACAAAGCCCTCTTCCAAGAATACTGGGATATTTTTGCCTGGTCATACACAAATATGCATAGCCTTGATCCCTCTATTGTTAAACATTGCATCGACACTTGGCCTGATATCACACCAGTTCGTCAAAAACAACGACCGCTACACCCATCCAAAGCCGCAGCTATCAAAGTCGAGATTGACAAATTAGGCGCGGCTGGGTTCATCTACCCCATAGCCTATACCTCATGGGTTTCCAACCCTGTACCCGTTAACAAAAAAAAAGGTACTATCCGTGTATGCACGGACTTTTGTGATCTCAATCACGCCTATCCCAAAGACAACTTTCCAACGCCTTTCATCGATCAAATTATCGACGACTGCGCAGGCCATGAGGCTTTATCCTTCATGGACGGTTTCTCTGGCTATAACCAAATCCAAATCCACCTAGCCGATCAATACAAAACTGCATTCACCACCCCTTGGAGTACTTTTGCATATCGTGTCATGCCTTTTGGCCTAAAAAACGCTGGCGCAACTTTCCAACGGGCTATGACATACATTTTTCATGATCTAGCTCATATCATCCTCGCGTACTTGGATGACCTCACAGCTCGATCCAAAAAATGCACCCAGCAACTTGATGATTTACGGATCATCTTCCAACGGTGTCGTTAGTACAACATCCGCTTGAACCCCCTCAAGTGTGTGTTCTGCGTCATTTCCGGGTGCCTCCTCGGATTCATCATTTCCCAAAGCGGTATTACCATGGATCCCCTCAAAGTCTAGCCCATCACATAAATTCCACCCCCTCGGAATTTACGCCAACTCCAGAGCCTACAAGGAAAAGCTAACTTTCTACGGCGATTTGTCCCAGACTATGCCACTCGAGCACATGATTTCCTTCGCTTACTACGCCACGAAATCCCATTCCACTGGGATGAACATGCCCAAAATGCATTCGACGAACTTAAAATGGCACTCTCCAATGCCCCTTTAATTAGTTCACCCGACTATAATCGTGACTATATCCTCTACATATCAACATTAGCTGTCTCAATAGCAGGAGTTCTCATCCAAATTGGCAATGACGATCGTGAGCATGTCATTTACTACATTAGTAAAAACCTCTCAGGGCCACCCTTGAAGTATAATCACGAAGAGAAACTAGCCCTTCCAGTCATCCTCGCAGTCCAGAAACTGCGCCATTACATTCTGCTTCGCACAACCAAAGTCATAGCGGATTCCAACCCCATGCAATACTTGCTTAGTCGTCGGAAAATTAATGGAAAATTTGCCCGATGGATCGTTATTCTTCAAGAGTACGATATCGAATTTTCAACACCCAAGAGCAAGAAATCTCTCGTCCTCACCAAACTTGTCACAGCCTTCCCCTCCGATACTACCAGTGCCCCTATCAATATCGACTTCCCCGATGAACATCTCTTTTATATCACTTTGGATGATCCTTGGTACGACGACCTCCTCGTCTACCTTCGAACCCAAAAGTTCGGTAACCACCTCTCACGAGATGATCACCATCGTATTCTCCACCAGCCCCCCTGCTATCTCCTCATCGGAGATATCTTATATCGACGAGAGATCGACACCATACTTCGTCGATGCTTGACTGTTGATGAGGCCGATAGAGTCTTGAATGACTTCCATAGCGGTGCGTGTGGGGGCCATCTCTTGGGGATGTCCACTGCTCAGAAAATCATTCAAGCAGGTTATTTTTGGCCTACATTGTTTCAAGATTGTATTCATGCCATGAAGTGATGTGATAAATGTCATCTTTACGCCAACAAATCACGAGCACCACCTGCTCTTCTCCACCCAGTCATTACTGCCGACCCCTTTTGTAAATGGGGCATCGAATTCATGACTTGTAATCCCCCATCCAACAATGGACACAAATACATCGTTGTCGCAGTCGATTACTTCACAAAATGGGCTGAACCCATGCCTACCTTCAACAACACCGCTGACACTGCAACACATTTTTTCTTTAATCACATTATATCCCGCTTTGGAGTACCACTCCAACTAGTCTCTGATCATGGGAAACATTTCGAGAATGAAATTTTCGTTGAACTCTCATCCCGGTTAGGATTCTCCCATGAGTTTGCCTCACCATATTACCCTCAGTCCAACGGACAGGTCGAAGCAGTTAACAAGGTCCTCAAAACCATGTTACAGCGCACGGTTAAAAAACATAATACCAATTGGCATCATATGTTATTTTCCGCGCTATGGGCTTATCGTACGGCCATGAAAACGATCACTAGTTTCACACCATTTTATCTAGTCCATGGAGTCGAGGCCACTCTTCCTATCGAGTGCAAAATTCCCACCTTACGCATTACAATTGAGCTATTACCTGACACTGCTCCGATGGAGCAGCATTTGCTGAACTTAGAGTCCCTGGATGAAGATCGCCGATCTTCATTACATAACAATGAGGCAGCCAAAAAATGGTCAAAGGCCACTTTTGATCATCATGTCAACCTTCGCTCATTTCATGAAGGCGACCTCGTCCTTACTTATGATATTTCTCACAATACCCTCGGTCATGGAAAATTCGAGCCACTGTGGCATGGCCCCTACATTATCCAACATTGCCTCACCAAAGGTGCCTACATCCTGGTTTCTTCTGAGGGCCTCTCTCTCAAAGAACCCGTCAATGGGTTATACTTAAAGAAATTTTATGCCTAAGCGTAGCCATTCTACATTAGGTTATTTCTTTTATAGTGTTTTTAATCTTTTTTCCATACCTCACATCTAAACTATCATTTGTGTTCTTGACAGATGCTTCCTCCACAGGCCTACCACATCAGTTACGTCGATGGTGCCAACCGTTGGACACAAATCTCTCTTCGGAAGCTTGGTCCCTCTATTCCCCCTTACATGAACTGCTCCATTCTAGCGGCATATGTTTGGGTTCAACAACCAACAACCAAGCTGAGTACACTGTCGTCATTGGCCTCCTCGTTGATGCCCGTCATCATCATATTCGTCACCTTAGTGTCTTTCTTGACTCCCAACTAGTCGTCCTCCAACTCAACAATGTGTACCGTGTCCGCGATCCTTGCCTCTTTTGCAAATAACTGCAAGTTAGACTCTTATCTTGACATTTTGATTTCATTACATTTACACATATTCCAAGACAATTTAATCAAATCACAGATAACCTAGCTAACATTATACTTGATTGGCATATATCACATCAAGATAACTTTACACACACATAAACCATCAAGAGCCTGTCACAGCATATATAGTTTAGACATCCTAAAATTAAAAAACAAAAATTCTTTGACACATGTGAACATCACAAAGACCCCAAAATGTATATCCATATATATATATATATATATATATATATATATATATATATATATATATATATATAAATCGGTCACCAGTGCCATCAAAATGTTTACATACACATAGAATACATCGTATACAAAATCCGCAGGCCAGTGAATCACCTCGGTACAAAACTGGTGTCACTACACCAAAATGGGCTCACCAGCCTATATATAATATACAAAAATACACAGAAAGACACTCATGGTGCCTCTAGAGCACCACCTCCTGGCCTTCCCTCAGGCGGTGGTGCCCCACCCACTATCGGTCCCTCCAGACCTGGAGGTATCTGCCTGGTCATCGTAGCACTTGCTACTACTTCTCGCCGAACCATAGTCCGCCACATCAGCGGAACTCCCACACACTGCTCCAGGATGCCCTCGTCCTAGATGCACGACCACATTCCCTTAGGCACTCCCTGTAGCACCGCTTCCAAGCGGAGACAAATATCCTCAAAATCTCCCCCAGCCTCAGCCAGAGGAGCATGCGATGGCCCTACACCAGGATCATCGAAACGATATCTCCTAGCCTCTCTCTCCTCATCAATTGGTCTCACCTCAACATCCTCATGCCGTCGTCTCTCCCCCACCCGCGGCTCCCCCCGTGGAGGCCTCACCAGCCCCTGACGAGCCAACGCTCTCACCAACTGAACCTCACGCCCGCGAGGTCCCACATCTGCACATACAAACAAACAAAGGATATCATCAACATCCCTCTATACATAATACATAGGTCATACTATCTCAAATATGAACATATCAAACAAATCAAAAACATACTTCGGTGGTCAAACACCTCTCCCAGAGGTAACACCATATTTGGATCACCTCGGAAGTCAACCCCACAGTATGGATACTACAATATGATCTGCAGCATCTACCGCCACACCTGTGCAGCCTCGGCCGTGAAAAAATGGCCACCCTCACCACCACCATGGAAAACCAAAATCCGCGACCACCACATCAGTCGTGGCTCTCGCGCACCAGGTGCTCCTAATAAAACTCTAGGGCGCAACATTGACACCCTCTCCAAGAACCATGCCACCAAGATTGACCCAAAGGCAAAGTCCCTTGAGTCCGTAACCCGACACCTGTTGAGCTACCCTACCATCTTGGCATGCAACATCAATCCCCAGGAAAAGTGCTCTCCCACCAATGCCCTCCCCATAATCCTCAGTTGACCACCACTAATCTGCTGAGTTGCAAGGGACCCATAAACCCTCACAACCATCACTGCTACACAGCGGTGAACCAAAGCATCCATCGCCCCGATACTCACTACGGATCCTGACATAAAGTCATCTCTCGAACAATACCTCTGACCCAAGGTAGCCAACTGCCCGTCCCTAGGTAATACAGGCTCCATCGGTAGGGGCATTCCCTGAAAAGGGAGCCCAGTCAGAAAGTACACATCCTCCACCGCAGTGAAGGCTAGCTGCTCACCTCGCACCATAAAATAATGAAGATCTGGACTCCACATATGGATCAAGAACTGTAGAAGGTACTCCTAGGCCCGGATCAAGGGGAACTCAAAAAACTTCAGCAACCCACAAGTTGCCAAAGTAGCACGAACCGCTGGCTCCTCAATAGCCATGACCTCCCTCAGCTGTGACCAGTCCTGCTCTCTCCAATGAACCGACATCATCCCAATACTCACCTGCAACCACATAAATCCAGTCCTAGATCAGCCATCTCAAATATAAACACATTAAAATCTCCAAAAAATATGAGTTTTTCACCCGTCAACCTTGCCCCAAAGGTGCGGCTGTTTAAACCCACATGCACGCACATGTGCACGCCTGTTCAGCCCACAGGCGCACACACATGCGTGCTTGATTCACCCCACAGGCACACACACATGCGCTCTTGTTCATCCCATTGGCATGCATCTATGTGCTCCTATCATCCATACAGAGGCGCCTTCATGCACCCCTGTCATGAACACAGGCGTGCATCACAACATGCCTGTCCACTACACAGCCGCGCACCCATGCGCAATTGCTTAGCTAACAGTCGCACATACCATGCACGCATTTTTCCCCCCTTAGGGCACACCCATGCGTGGATATCTGGGTAATAGGCACGCACCCATGCGCGCCTATTTTTGGATCGCCCGCACACTGGGGGGCCCACACCCACAAAACTCCCTGTACGACTGTCTGTAGAAGCCCTACCCACAAATAGAAAACCTAATTCTATGCAGGATGATATAACCACTAACCTGAAAATCGTTGGTCCTGAATCGACTTCCTCATTCTCTTGAAATCTCCAAATCTCCTTTGAATATCTCTCGTCCAATCACTCTGACAACAGGTACAAATGAGGTGGCAATGTGGGCCCTACAACTATATATAGTCATTTTTGCCAAACTTCCAGACCCCATTCCGAGAGCTTCGGGTGTCCGTTTTTCAATCCGTCTTCAGCCACGGGGTCAGTACCCCATCCTCGACATCAAGACAGTCCCTGGGCCTCTTTTCATCCTTAGCCCCCTGGGGAGCCATTTTCTCCATACCCCATCCAAGTACGCATGCTCATGTTCAAAATTATCAAATAAATGCTTGTATGTTCGATTCTCTTCAGATATTGTTCATGTCAGGTATTTGGTTTTCATGTGTGCAAGTACTTGGTCATCATACATCAGCGCAACCCCTTCAGGTATATAATCAACACTGGCATGTAATCATTCTCTCTGAATCTCAATTGCATCTTCAGTCACACCCTCTGAAATTTGCCTTTAGGGTCCCCATATCCGGCTTTGCAGTACTGCCACCTCCATTTGCATTTTTGGTACTGTCACCCGGTAGCACTCTCCCCCACATGAGTTGTCCCATTCATAGACCCCTTGGCACTTTGACACTCATGCTATTTTCAACCCTTTAGGAATGGGAGTCCTGATAGTCTTACATCATGTCGCGAATCAACCACATATTCCTTCTCCTCATTTTGCTAGCCTACCCACTGGACTCCCAGGGAACTTCCTCACAGATTATTTTGACTGCACTCTCGCAACATCATCTACCATCCATTTCACCCATCATCAGTTTTCCCCTCCTCAGATTTCCCTCCATACATTACCCTACTACAGAAACCAGCCTATGGCCCCCCCACCCTCCACTTGTTTTTCCCACCAGCTTGCGCCATCCCCAGACCAAGCCATCCTACACTGGGGCACCTGTTTCTGTATCTGCATTATTAACCCCACGAATTTTTTAATTCTTTTTGTAAAGCCGTTATTTCCAACATATTACATAGCTTTTTGTCATCACCTTTGGTGACCTTCCTGGCAAATGCAACCCATGTCACCCTTGGTTGGGGCACTCCTCATCATCTACTCCTATTGACATCATCCATATACTCCGAGTATCCCACATGTCACCTACCTCCGCTCTCTAAGTTTGTTCACTTTGTCTCGCCTCTGGCACAACTTATCCCATGTCTTGTTGTCCCCCTGACACTAGACCTAGTTGAATGGTTGCGACCACTTATACTTCGCATATACCCCCAACCAAGGGCAGTCTTGAGTCTCCACACATCTTGACTTCGTCCATGTACCTCCTCAGTTTCTAACCTCACATAGTATATTTCATGAAGCCCTTTGCTTCTTGGAGTCGCGTCCCCCTTTTGTCGACATCAACACAGTTTCCAGAAGGGCGAAAATATCTTGACTCTCATTTTCCCTTCCAATGAGAGGTCTCAAATGGAACATGGAGAACCATAATTTCTCCTTGCTATCATTGACCCCCATAACATTCGACTTCAACACTTTCTCATGTTATGGTGGGTATTACTTTGCGACTATTGCAGTTGTTTCTTATATATTTTCTGAAGACCTCTGAACTTGGTTGGGCTATCAATGCCTACAGAATCCATGATACTTCTTATAGGTGTCCTTGCCTACTGTTCAGAGTATGTTCCTCCTCAGAATGGTCCTTTGCCTTTATCACAACTGCCCCCAAGGGCGCTGCAGTTGTCTACATCAACACACAGTTTTAGTTCCTATACAACACCCTTCTTGTTGAGTTACATGACACGAGCATGGGGCATGCCCGCCTCATTTGTACACAATTTATTTTACATACCTTACGGAAGGTTGGGTCCTACAGGTTCCCTTCTCCCTCCAATGGGTCACTCTTGATACTCTCACTATCGCTCTTTCTTACAACGACACTCTCAGTAGAAGAAACATTGATGAATTTCGGCTATATGTATACTCCTAATCTCATCCATCAGGGGGCATCTATTATCATTGAAATTTCATCCGCAAATGGTTACAGGAATCCAGCATCTTCAAACAACTATGAGTTCACCCATGGACCAAAATTACCAAAAAAACATTTCCAAAAGGTCCAAAACTATACAACCAGTTATAAAATCAAGGTGCGCTATGACTACACAGGGCACGTGCGCATATGTGCCATCCAGAAACGCAAGAAAATCGCACATGCGCACGATGCATGACTGTGGTCACTAAAAGCTATGCACACCGGAGAACGACACATTTATGAGATTGGTCGGCCTCCCACCCACTTCTGGTTCATCTTCCAAGTTGATTTGACATTCAAATCTCAGTTGGATCCGACTGGGTGGCTGGTCAAAGACCTAAATATTCCCTAAACAACCCCTTTTCACACTAAAAGCTGGTTGCACAATACCTCAAAGTGATGCTATAAAACAAGGCCATGGGTGCACTACATCTTCAAGGAATTCATTTGCAAGGTTATGCTTCTTCTATTCTCTTAGGGAATCCTCTTTTCTCATCAAGAGTATACTAGCATCATTACATTTGGGCAATCCATCTCACCTTTTGAGTGGATCAGCTTGGGATTCTTTCACCATTTCTTTCAAGTTTTCAAAGTTGTAAGAAGAGCTCAAATTGTGGGGGTCCAAGAGCCCTCCCTTGGAGGAAGAAGGGACCCAAAGTCCTCTTTCTTCTCGGTGTTTTATTTTCACTAATACAATCCTTTCCTTTGGTGACATGAGTCTTATTGGTTTCTTGTTCTTATGTCCTTATGCTCAATAGTTTAGTTGTTCTTTCCTTTTCTAGTTTAATTCTTAGCTTAGTCTTTTATGTTTCTTTTTTCTAACCCTTTCCTTTACTCCTGTCTTGCTTAGCTAACCCAACTAAGCTTGTAAGCACCTCTGTTTTGCTCATTTAGGTGACAAAAGAGGTTCAACAGTAGCAAACCTATTTTTAAGCCATTGCTCACTTACAAATACCAGAAGCACTGGAAAACTTCGGTTACTTTGAGGAATCCTCTATCCAACCTGAGAAAATCACAACTTCGGAGAAATTTCAGAAATGTCTACTTTGTGGTTCAGTAAGACTTCAAGGGAAATATGGAAAGATAGAAAAGACTACATGAACCCAGAAGACGGAGCTGACAAAGCATCCACCTTAACTCTCTCACCTTGCAAATAAACATGCATCCTCCTTTCCCACTCACTCAGTGCATCGTGTTGCAATAAAATTGATATTATCAAAGGAATGAGCAGCAGGAGAGGGTATGAAAATATCTCCGTTGGGGATATGAACGCTTGTTGACAATGGAGCAAGGTCTGTGATGTCAGGGTGACTCCGTCGGGGCTATGGACGCTCGGTGACAGTGGGGCGACACCAAAGAAGGTGAGTAGAGGTAGTTAAAGGCCTCGTGCCGATGAATACTTTTCTAGACTTTGTAAAAAGGGGGCATGAGTTAGGGTCAAAGGAAACAAAGGAGGAAATGGGTTAAAACCCCACAGGCAGACCCAAACGCATCAAACGAAGGATGTCAAATGCAAATGTTGAGAGTTTCTGATTTAAGACTAGCTAAGATTCTCCATCAGCTTCAGTATCAACTGAGCTTTGCAGGAGGAACACAGATTCTTCTTTCGCCCAATGAATCGCCATTTGTTGACCACTCAACACACCCTAAAAAGTCTATGACCATTTTCTACTTTTTGGGTACCACTTTATCCCTTGCACTGTCTGTTTCAGTATGAAATTGATGCCTACGCTTATCTTTTATGTTTCATGTTAAAATTGTTTAAAGTCTGCTCGAACACACAACAAAGAATCGTCTTGACTTTAAATGGGACTTAACAACTACTTAAGGAATCGACAGTGTAAATCTTTCCCCAACACGCTTAGGAAGTTCGACATCGGTAAATATTAAAGGTGACAAAAATCGCTTGACAAGTTCAAAATAGTCAAGTGCCAATGTTCATAGGCATCGATGGACGAAAATCTCTCTTTTCTGCGAATGAGCTTCGACAGGAATATCGCCGAACACCATTCCATTTGGCTTCGGCTGGAAAACAAAAAGAGTGAGCTCCGTGCAAGGAGAGGAGTGGTATTGTCGACTGTCGATTCCCGATATGATTTTGGCGTCATAAATTTACAAAATGATAATCCAAAAAAAAAAAGCTACACATTAATTTTTCATTTTAATACCAATCCTCAACACCTTCCAAGCATCGGCAACCACAATATCTAACTCTCCTTACTCACCAGTCGAGTGTTAAATTTTATGTTTAAATATTTTAATAACCTTGAGTTAATAATGCCACGTTAACATCCATCGACATCAAAAGTTTTTAAGGGAACATATTGACAAACTTACAAGGCGACTCAGGATAATAACAATTATAAGTTTCATGTTTTTCATGAAAAACTTAGATAAGAAAACGTAGTAAATTTATATACAAAAAGGGAACGTGATACATTCAAGACACTCTCATATTTTTCATATAATTAGAGCTCCCACCAAGCTCTGGTTACATACAATTAGATTCAACTGACGTCCTGACTAACTGGCTCAGTCATAGTGAGAATACAAATCCCTTACAACACAAAATGGAGAAAACTATCAAGCGTCACTTCGGAGAACGCAAAGCAAGAGCCTGCCCATTATATATCTCCGGCACATGGAACTTCTCCTAGACTACTCCTCATGCCCTACAATGCTTTCTTTTCCTCTTTCAGTTTCATCCTTCGTGCCTCACGCAGCTGCACAATTGTATCTTGTGCTTCCCGAAGCTTCCTCTGGAGCCAAACTGTGCTTCCTTCGTGACCCTGCGATGTTGATACCTCCCGGTTCTTCACCGCTAACTGGCTCTGTAACTCTCTATTTTCTTGGTCGAGTTCATCTATGGAAAGTTGGGCCCACTCTAACTACTAGATGGGACTCTTAATGGGAGAACCCGATGCCTTTTCCCTTCCCTTTCGTCTCCATCTTCCTCTACTGATAGTCCTGACAGGTTCCGACCAATTAGTGAGCATCATAGACCCTTCAGCGGATGGATTTACACTCAACTCAACTGGGAGGTGGTCTTCTTCCTTTTTCCCCTTATCTTTCCTAGGCCTTCCCCTTCTCTGTAGTGTTTTCTCCTGAGAGGGCATGACCCCTAGCATATGTCTTTCAGACGAACTTCTCTCCACCCCTACCTCCGCTGGAGACGCTGACACCGTTTCCAAGATAAGGCCGATACCTCCCGTTGGAGCTTCAGGGACACTGGAAGCCAATAAGAAAGAGTCCCAGGCACGTTGGGGCTTAGACCTGGCACTCTGACTACCTTGAAAACCCCGTCCCTTGTTTAAATGGAATCCCATAGTGCAACAACGTAGTAGCTAAGACGTCTACACCAGAATAAACTCGCAAGACCAGCGTTACAAAGGTATAAACTCAACATACGCGTATAATTCCCTATAGAACTCCTATAATTTATAGCGGAACGAAGAAGCGAAACAGAGCATGCCAAAGAACAATCACACCTCACTACATGATGTCTTGAATATTTAACGTGTCACAACTGCTCGACATATGCAATCCATAATGCATAAATCACCGTCGATCGGAGTTGCAGGGAATATACATTACGATCACTCCAATCTCTTTAAACTCACCGGCTTCCATTATTAACGATTGATAGTTGACACACTTGGTGATACAACCTCTGGAGGCATTTAATGACTTCCTTATTATGGTATCTAACCTTTTGGGAGCGTATGTGTGGACGCTCGACTCTGGCGTCTTTTCCTAGCCCCAAAGGTTGAGCAGCTACTGTGATGGTTCCGATGCTCATATTTTCTGTACTTGATTTTCTACGCTATGGCGCGCTGATGTAATTCATTTAAACTGAAGAGGAGTGGCGGCGTGGACAAAGACATCACAGTTCATTCAAAGGTGTGACTGGGATCACGTAAGTATTGCACAATCGATATTAACGAACTCCACAGGTATGCATCGGTCTATTCTGTTTGTTTGTACCTTATATTATATTACTTGATCACTAAACTACCTAAACCCTGATTGCAGGAAAGATTCTCGATTACTGAACAAAGCTTGCTCTGTGATCTTGCCGAAGAACTAAAAAGAAACATCAAAGCATAATCAAAAGAGCAATGAAGGATATCAGGCTCCCCAAGTTAGACACCCCCGATAAATTTATCGACTTGAGTGATGTGGTCAAGTTGCTTGTCGAAAAAGACTCGATATGGACCGAAGAACTCACAAATATGTCTGATGTGAGGCCAAGGCAAGTGCAACAATTCACAGAACCTCCGATCAGGGACCGAACCATGCTACAACAGTTGAAATCCATTTTATTAAAGTACCGGGCACATGCAGTAGACATTAGGGGAATATATGCGGCTCCGATGGAACAACACAGGTTTCCATGGGCCCAAACTTGTGAAGATCTGTTTATCAGCTGGACTGAATACGAGAAAAGTCACCCTTTCCAAGAAATATCTCGGGTTGACTATTAAAGAAACTGTTAGAAGATAACGACACGTGGTGATTTTTGCTTTGCTTAAATTGCACTTAGTCGTTAATTTTAGTTAAGCTTTATGTTATAAATAAAGACATCGACCAATTAGTTAAAGGTCGATGGTTGCTGTCAGAAATATTTCTTTTTTGGTTGTGAAGAATTATTTTGAAGCTGCCAGGAATTGAGAAATCCTTCTGGATCAAATGCATGTGATTGGACTTGGAGAAGAACTACTTCCTAACATGTTTCATGAATGATGCAGTAATGAGTAAGAGTAATTAGTTCTGCTGTCAAGTTATTTGGTGCAATGTCTTGATGTTCTTTGCTTTAATGATGAAGATAAATCGTTGTGTTATTATGTGATGAATGGTTATGGTAGATGAATTATTTTGCTTTCCATTATCTTATTACATATGTTCTTTCTTTCTGATAATTAGTTTTCTCAGACAGTAATTGGATGCTCACATGGTTAATGTATTAGTACTAGGCTTGTGGTATAGAATCATTGTCTGCATGTTTGAGCAGTGGGTTATACCAAGCTCAACCTCTTCCCCCGTAGTTAAAACTTAATCCGGTTTGTTGTCAAATTGGTTTATACTAGCTTGCATTTCTCATTCCAGTCCCACCCAAGAGAAAATACAGAAGAGAATAGTCCTAACTGAAGGAAGAGCCTTCACAAAAAAACACAAAGCCCATCGATAAATTGGTCGGATCGTAAGATCTGGAGAACTATTCCATCTTCAAACGCTGCAAAGTCTAATTGGGCCTCGGTGGCAGGTTTAGTTCCTACTGTTGAGTCAAGGGATTTAAGACCCATCGACACATTGTTGTAAATAAATGGATGTCAAGTGAATTCATTGATAAATGAAGTCATGTATAGACGAAGATGGATCAATGTGTTGTCATTGATATCTGATGCATAGATGGATGGATGCATTAATGTATTGATCATTGGATCGTGTGGTCATGCATATAATCAATGACAAAGGGACAATGTCATAGTGATGTATTGTCACGGGTTATTCTAGTTGGATTGATGTAAATATGACTCATTATTGTCTTGTCATGGTTGCTATGAAGTAAAAATGGATGAACTCCAAAGTTGTCCCCTTATGGTGAAATCCCTCATGGGAAGACGCTTTGCAGTTGAGTTATCCTATAAGTATGGTTAGATAACTCATGCGTAACTATGGAATAATGAGATAAATATCAATGAATTTTTCAGTGACACTATCCTAGATAGATAGTGATTGTCATGCCATTTCCGGTTGTATGTGGAACGTGAAATAACTCCTCACGGTTTGAGAGTTATGGCCTTGTGATGTTGGAGGGCCCTCATATGTTGGCTAGAAGCCCCAAATGGTCAAAGAAGTCAAAGTGCTTACACATAATAAATTATTTAAATAATAAAGTGAAGTGATGAAGTCAAAGAGGATTATTTAAATAATAAAGTTAATGGAGAAGTTTCTAATTATGGAAAGTGGTTATAAGTGGGTTAACCCTAAAATAAGGAAAGTGGGTTAAATGGACAAGTGGCCATGTTAACAAAATGGCTAAGTGGACAAAGTTGGATAAAGGTGACTATGTGGACAAATGGTTATGTGGATAAAGTGGATATGTGGATAAAGTGGATATGTGGACAAAGTGGCCTAGTGGATGCTTCTAAGGAAGATACCTGGAGAGTATAAATAGGAGGTAAGAGTCTCTTGTAAACATATCTCTCTTGAGCATATATTGAATATCTATTATGAGGAAGAGAGTGATTGCAAGTTCTCATGGATGCATCAAAGTTTCCGTAAGTCTGAGATCTTGATGGAGAAAGTTTCAGAAGTTCAGAAACCCTAGTTTCTGAAGGAGCACGTGGGCTGCAGTGAGCCTGAGCACGTACATACGCGGGCTACAGTGAGGCAGGGCATGTACACATGCAAGATGAAGAAGATCAGAGGGCGTACAATTGAATAAATTCATGGAGAATTGAGTGTGAGATGGTGCCAAGTTCCTGAAGGATGAAGCAAGTTCCATATCTGCATTCTATGGGCTCATATCTGCCATAGAAGTTTTGGTATGGTTACACGTTTGTTTTGATGGTTACTCTTTCTTATGGGATGGTGAATGCTTAAGGCATTCTTGGTATGCCTGTTGTTATATGGTTATATTGTTTGATTGACTGAGTGAACAACACTCTTATGTTTCAGTACTGATATGGTTGCCATTGTATACTGGTTACTTATACATGGTTGAGTAACATTCATATTGTATGGTAGAGGAGAATGAGTAAGATGTTGGAGAGAATATATGTGTTGTAATTGGTTATGGTATAGATTGGACAATGAAAGGAAGAAGTGGATGTGACAAAGGATGCAGAATGTATGAGTTTTCATGGAGAGAGAAAGCCATAGATATTAAGGAGGCACACGCAGGCTGCTATGAGCCAGAGCGCGTACATACATGGGCTACACTATTGGTAGGGCGTGTACATACGTGGGATGCACTATTGGTAGGGCGCATACATATGCGTTTTTCACTACGGATAAGTCGCGTACCTGTTGACAGATTGGTATTTGTTGAATATTGAATCCTCTTCTCCGTTGGTGCTGATTTGTGTAAGATGAGTCTTGCATTGTAGAGTTGTTGCTCTTGTGGAGTTGTAACTCTATTCAGTTGTTGCTGATAAACCCAAGGATTGTAGTCCATAATAAAAATAAAATTGAACATACATCTTGTGTTCTTTGTGGTGATGGCTTGTTGATGATATATGTTGTTGTTATCTGTTACTGGTATACGTTCACATACAACTGTATATTAATGACAGTAGTAAGTGATGAGTAAATGGTGATTGCTAACTAAGGAGTTTTTGAGAAGGGAAGTTTAAAAATATCCCTACACTGATTCACCCCCCCCCTCTAAGTGTGTTCAGTGTGTCCAACAGAAGATAATAATGTGTTTTTGGAGAAGGTTGAAACTTTGAAGAATGTTGCAAATTCATTGACAAATTCTGTGAGCACTGAGAATTTCTCTTGGTGTTGAGAAATAATGGGCATTACTACCCTGAATTGTTAACTATGTAATACTATGACCACCTATATGAAAATAAAAAAAACAAGTGGGAGAATGTTGGGTATGTGTTATAT
>JASDQU010736685.1:145334-164318 GCA_032191745.1 Picea mariana | reverse complement strand
GTTATTTTAGCATTTTTCTAAATTAATATTAGATTAAGGTATTAGGGTTTTGGTATCCGCGGAATACCTAAGATATTGTATTTTGAATGGTGAAATTAATACAATGAAGAGTTGAGAGGTGTGACACCAAGGAAGGCTGGTTTTCTGCCAGTTTAGGGTTTCTAGCATAAATCTTTGTGTACTATGTGTATGAGCCATTGATTAATTTATGTTTTTCTTAAGAATATATATGCATTTCTTTACTTCACAGGTTTAAAACTTACAATTTGGCTTTAGGTACAAAAGTTTTGTGGAGACTAGTCTTTTGGACAACAAGATGATGGAGCAAATATCTTCATAAGAAATATCTTTGATGATGTTGCTTGCCATGCTTAGAAAATCCTCTCCCAGATTCTATTGGCTCCCCATTTTGGAGATTATGCAAAGCTTATTCCCCTCTCATTCATGATCATCTATCCAAGGTTCCCAACAATAGGAAAAATGTTTAGATTTGGTATGATAATATAATCTGTTGTACTCCTTTGATTCAACATCAAGAGATTTTGGATATCAAATAATGGTTGTCAAATCATGGAATCCACTCTCTAATTAATATTTCATGTTGGTATTAGGAAAAACTAGAATGATGATATTACTGGATATACTTTGATCTCCCAATTCCTATTTAGGGTCAATTTTCCTCCCACTCTCTCATCCTCGTGGAGTGGCCCCAATGAAAAATAACTCTAGGGATTCACAAGGGTAGGGACCAAAATAAGGAACATATTCAATTAAGCATAGACATACAAAAAAATTATTGGATCTTAAGGAACCCCATCAATCTATTATTCGAAGGAAAATATGGGAAGGTCCAAAAAGTTCACATATTTTGCAAGATCATGGTGGCACATGGAAAGATTTTAATAGATGAAAATATTAGTAGGTGGGACATCATTGGGCGGAAGAGACATTAAAGATTATTTTCCTAGAATATGACTTCACACATCAAGCATGGTTCTTAGCCCTTAGAGAAGCATATATTATTATCATGGTTTGCTTCATATCCTAGTAACATCATGAACAAAAATATTCTTAATAAAGTTTGGTTAAGCTTCCCAAAATTATTCTTTTGGAAGGTTTGGTTGGTAAGAAATTGTCTCATCTTCCTACAAGAAAAAATCACTGCTAGTGTAGTGGCAAGTTAAGATGTGTGTCTTCTACTAGAGACAATATAAGATAATGGAATAAGGATAGCTAACACATATTATTTTAGTTCATTAAAAAATACATGGTTAAACTCTCTTCTCTATGGTGGTCCATTGACCAACAAGCCTTATGTCAAAAATCCTTCTCAAGCTTCTCATTTGCAGCTAAGGTTTGGGGAGGAGGAATTCTAGCAATGGAAGTTAGATAGAAGGAAACACATTTTATTTTTCGATCGAGAATATAAAGAAAATCTAGGAGTGGGAAGTGTGGGGTGATCATATTTGATCCCAAGGGAAATATAGAAACACAATTTTCTTAGGTTTTAGGCATTTCCTCCAATAATGAAGCTGAAGCATTGGAAACTTTTCAAGCTCTACATTTACACATAGAGAAAGGTGTGCAATATGAACCTATAGTTGGTGACTCCTCAATTGATTTAAGTACAATGATATACTCCTTAAAATCATTTCCCATCTCATCTATTCCAAAGAATGATAGGCTTATTTCATCACTCTAAATAAATTTATGTTGGTCATTTTTCCTACTCGATCAACTGTCGTTGTCAAAGTTGCAGGATTTAGAAATCGGCTTGAGAAAAAAACTGCGGAACCCTAGTGTTGACGCTTGAATCCGTCAAGCACCGAAACCAAAACCTCATGAGGATATAAATCCTCCTTTGTTTTTATAGAGGTGGTACTCCTCTTTGGCTTATAATATTCTTAAATAACTTTGAATCAAGAAATAATATCGGACCTTAAGATAGTCCAATCTTTTCTACTCAAAGAACGATAAAAATTTGGAAAGTAAAATCATTTATAAGAGAGTATTCATGGGAAATGGACCAGGAATCTCACATGTCACACATTACAGAAACTAAACAAAATTTCCTCACATCCATCATAGCGAAAATAAAGATTTATTATCACATCAAAATAAAAGATGGTATGTACGCATGAGAGAAAATTTATAGAGTAAATGCTTGTATAGCTCAAAAGAAGATTATGATAGATCAATTTCAAATAATTTATACTAAAAAATCAAAGTTATAAAATACAATCAAAACTGATCCCAAATTAGCTCTTTGGAATTTTTCAAAAAAATAATAATGTTTGTTACAATGCTTTGAAATTAAAGGTGTTTCTCCATAGGATTGGGATTAGGGCTTCCGCGGACCATAAAGAAAACATATACAAGAATATAGAATGTAGAAGGAAGAAAGTGGGCAGATGTTGAACAATAGAATTATGATGGTATCTCTCTCTCTTTTATTTGCTTGCTATTGTTTCTTTTATACTCTTGTTGGTTGCGGTTTGATTACCGGTGATAACTACCTCTGCTGAAATTTCAGAGATCTTGGCGGTTGATTTGTTCAACCATTCTTGGATAAAGTCCATCAATGGGGAAACAATTACTTATTGTTTTATTTTAACATTAAACAACCACTTTTTAATTTCTCTAAGTTCAACAAATAAATTTTGTAATATATTTTCAATATCTTCATTTTTATTTGTGTACTTGACAAGCTAGATGTCAAGGTCATCATGTGTAAATTCAATCATATTATAAAAATTTTCAGTCGATGTCCTTTTTAATTCTTCAATTTGTTATTCAAAATGTTGTCGAGTCATGAGCATAGAATTTGAAAGATATTTAGGGTCTGTGACTTCAATGGTGGTTCCAGCAATATCCAAATCAAGGATTTTTGAATATGCTTCATTCTTCCTTCTTAATAAGCCAATCAATTGAGTTATCATACCCTTTAACACATTAATTCTTTCCATCTAGCAGGATTTTAATTGTTTGATGCGGCTTAGAGAAGGTAGATTTTCTTGGTTTCTTGTTTGCTTTATCATTACCGAAACTTTCATTGCAAACATCACAATTCCGTTTGTGTAAAACCCTTCATCATTTTTCAAATCCTAATTCAAGTATTCCTTGGTATTTTCAATTCTTAAATCGAGAGAAGCAAAACCCTTTTCCATATCCCACAACTCTACACTCAATGACATCATTTTCTTAATATTTTCTTCAACGAAACATCGGGTGGAAATGATTAAATTAGAAATTCTTTTGACCCTTGCACTTGTTTCTGGGTTTTCTTGTAGACATTTTCCGAGACGAATCATAGCAATGAGAGAAGCCATAATAGGTCAAAGCATGAGGGTTGCCTCCAATTATTTAATTCTTTCTTTCAACTGAGAATTCTATTCTTCCATGTGTGCAATTGAAACGTTAAGTGCATCCCCTGTAAATTTACGAATATATGATAATTTGGAAGGTAACATATCTCGAGTATCAATGGTAGACCATAGCTTCTGACTCTTACTCTTTGTAGTTCTGTCAAAAAATAATTTCTTAGATTCTTTATCAAAACATGCATTTTTTACAATGGGCATTTCCTCATCAGAAAATGTCTTGTCCTAGATCATGAGTGCGGAAACATGTTATACATTTTCTCGAGATGATACTTCTACATATGAGAAAGTAATATTTTCAATATCTACATCCAAATCTATGTTATCCAATAACAAATCATCTTCTGGAGCATGTGTTTCATCCCCCTCCTACTGTGAATTAGTCCTTTTTCTTTTGACTTTTAATTTATGGGGATTCTCTAAATTCCGTTTAGGAGGGTTCCTCTCTTCATCATCTCCTGAGTTATTGCTATGCATTTTTATTTTGTGGGATGTCCCTGGTTAAGGATTTTCCTTTGGTAAGTCACTTTGGCAACATTATAGGTAGCTGACTGGTGAAACATCAAAAATAGACTATTTCGTAGCGCCATAATGCTACGGAATGTCTGCACTACTACTATTGAAGGGATTAATTCTTTGTGAAAAACAAAAACTYTGAAAAACAAGTACTAGAAGCCTGTATAGGTGGAAGATGTAGTATTTCATCAATGGATTATCTTTGCAAAAAGAGGTCATCTTCAAAAATGGAGCTCACCTTTCACGAGTTACGTCATTAGCCTGACACTCCTTCTTGTAGAAGGAGGACTTCCCTTTGGCACAATAGGCTTCTTCCCTTTAGTAGTGGTAGGCTTATTCACTGGAGCTATGCTCTCCTTGGCTGTTGGTTTCTCCTTTTCAATAGCATATTCAACCAATACATTCAAATTCCTTTGAGCCATTTCATCTTGGAATAGCTGCATTTCATCTTTGAGCTTTATGTTCTGAGATTGAAAACCTCTATATTTCCTATAGATGTTCTTGAGCTGCCTATGAAGAGGTTGGGATCTTCTTGTTGCAAATTTTGCTAGATCAAGAGTGTGGTTGTAGCCATCCATGAGCTCTTTCATCTTAACCCTGTCAGACATGGATTCTTCTTTCAAATGATCCACCTCCTTCCTAACATCCATGAGTTTCCTGATTAATCTTTTGAATGTATGGCTACTAGGTGGAGTAGTGATGTGAACAGTCTCAATAGGATTTTTAATGGCTTCCTCTTCCTATTTCACATGAATTTCTTCTTCTACCTCAACAGGATTCTTAATACCTTTTTCTTTCTGTTGCTTCTTCTTTAGGATGGAGACCTTTAGTAGGACTTGTACTTCAACTTCCTCTTTAAGAGATGATGAACTTGTGAAAGGACTTCTGACCTTGGTGATGACTATTAAAGGAGATGAAGAGAAATGTAGCTTCTTCCCTTTCTTTGTTGTATTATTAGTAGAGGAAGGGACCTCTTCTAACTCTGGTGCAAGAGGGGCTAAAAGGTTTCTCTGTGGAGAATGATAGGCCTCCTCCTCAGTTCTTGCAACCTCCTTGATGGATTTTTGATCTTGAACATGAACTCTGCTCTTTCTTTTCTTTCTAGTGCCTATTTGAGCAGCACTGGTGGATGGCAAAGGGATTTCTATCTGCGACTGAGGAGTAGCTTCTAGGTCCAACTTCATGTGGGAAGCAATAATGAAATTCTCCCATGATATATCCTTCTTATTTATTCAGAAACCAACATTCTAATCAACCTAGAATGAAAGATGTTGGTACCCACAACCTTTCACTTAGATTGAACCCTGTTTGACATCTTTCTTATGCTCCTTAGTAAGTAGAAGGGAATTTTCATTTCAATTTTTCCAGTAAAATGAAGCAGAATCCTTATATGGTACTGGTATAGTGTATTGAACCTCCCTTCACACGTAAAGTACCTATGAATGATCCTCAATATTTTATCGAATTCCCCAACCATATGATTTCTTGGCACCCCTTTGGAAAGATTGTCAGTTTCATATTCAGGCTTAAGGAAAACTTTGGCATAGGCCTCATCTAAGGCCATGGATTTAAACCAAATCTCACTAGTGATAGGGATCCCTGTAGCAGCTAAAATGGAGGTCTCAGACACCTCAAATTCTAGATCTCCTACCTTGGTCTTAAGGCCATCAAAATGTAAGGCAAAATGCCTTGTCACTTCAAGATGACCTCTTTGCATATTTTGGCAGAAGGAGAGGCATCCCACCCTTCGAAAAAATTCTCTAGCCACGGGCTCTGCCTCGAATAGATGCATGTCTATAGGCTCATTTCTAACCACATTACCTCCCTTGTGTGACTTCTTCTTCTGAGGAGTCTCCATAGTTTAGGATCAACATCTTTAGGGCTATAGAGTGGTGATAACCAGGAGGGTCAAAGGGTTAGACCTCAAGTAAATAACGACTACTCCTTTTCAAGAATTTCCTTAATTCAGACTGGTTGCTAGCTTACGAAATACTAACTTGTGAAAATCTCTTCCTTGAATGTGTACAGATATGAATACTAAGGAAAAACATACAATGAAGGGATACCCTGTGATTGTCTTTGAAAAATGGTCGAAAGAGCCCAAATCAATTGACAGAGGAGGTAAGGGAAAAAACAACGTCGTTTCAGTAGTGTCTCTGGGCAGCACACTGCGCATGCAGATAGGGATGATTTTAAGGATGGAAATTTGTTTTAAAATGTAGAAACCTTGGCGAATATTACTAATCCTTCATATGCCAACTATAAATGTTTGGTGATATTTTTGTAAAAATATTCATATTTATAAGGATTTTATATAGTTTTTATAAAATTTTGGCGATTTTTAAGGTAAAATAATTTTATTCTATAGAATTTGGGCGAATTATTTTTAAAATAGCGAATCTCGTTTTTGGAAAAACCATGGAAAATTAGCCCATGAGCGAAATTTATCCCCTAAAATCATCCATGCATGTAGAAGATAAGATTTTCTTAGACACTGAGAGCTCAGGAGCAATGGCGGGTAGGTGTATCAAAACCAATAACCAGGTGGTGGGATCTGCAAGTTTGATTGGAGGGAAAATCGATAGGATGGTGTGAAGGAAAGATCACCTTCAACTATGCAGGCACGATGGCTACCAAAATCCAGAGTGCTAATTTCTCCTTGAAATTGATATGCAGAGGGGAAAGAACATGGAATACCTAGAGAATAAAGACAACTCGAAGCTTTAGCAAGATCTCAGGAAAGTATCACGAGCAACTCGGCCTCTGAATCCACCTCATCATCAGATCTGGTTTACCCCAATGTGGGGCTACATCCACCAAATTCTTCTTTTTCTTTATTAGTCTTTGATCTTCTTACATTCTTCTGCTCCTATGCACAAAGCCACACAACCTAACTCCGCAGTGGACAGGTGATCTGTACACAACGCACTAGATCCACCTTCCCAAAACTAGGTCAAGGCATAGAGCCAACTCCTTAATAACACAAATCCTTACTTTAAACAGCCAGATCACACAAAACAACTTCCAATCTCTTGCATTAATCCAAATCTATTGTGCACATAGCTAACACTACTACTTACATCGCTTTGCACATAACCAAATTAGTAACTTGTACTTTCTACATTACATTCCTTCCTATATATACTTTTACCAAAGGTCCTAGACATGGGTAAACCCATGGGCCGACATCCCATAACCCGTTACATAAACCCTAAAACCCTTTTCTAGGTCCACAAGCCCGCAAAATGAGTGAGATTCCACGATCTACGCTTCGCCTGGGCACTCCATCTTCGACCATCCTGTTGAAGCCCCAAAAGTGGTCAAACACGACCAATATTTCCTAAAAACTTGGTCAAGGGCCAATAGTTCACCAACACTCACCTGTGGCTCATCCCTAGTCACTCAGATCTAGGAAACACTGCTTCAAAGGATTCGATCTTAGCTTGAGCTGCCTCGAATTCCTACTTCGCCAGAGCCTCTTTCTAAACAAACTCTTGAATTAGTTTCTCTGTAACATTCCCTTCTAGGTGTTGTTCCACTATCGTAACCACTTGTTCCAGCTATGAGCCTTGTCCTTCAATCTCTTCAAAACGCATGTAGGATTCATTCTTCACCGGTTGGAGTCTCTGTGTAACCTCCATGACTCTGCTCTGGATGGCAGTAACCTATTGTTGGACTATGTGTTGTTCCTATCATATTTTCATCCTCTTGACTGCAGTGAGTAGCTTCATCTGCGCCTGGACGGTGGATGTCTTCTACTGCACCCCCTAGAGATGTGCTTCCAGTTTCCTCAGCTCTGGATCTTCTGCGAGGCATTCGTAGGTCTACCCACTACGATCAATCAATTTCTTACATTCTGAGGTGAGTGCCCTGATCCTTCCAATTGCACTCTTGGAGATTTCTTCCCTTTGATCACGCACTTCTTGTGGAGTAATCAACACTGCTTGAAGTTCTAGGTCTGTTACTCTTGCTTGAAGCTTCTGAATGGCTTCGGTGAGCTTCCCTACTTGCATCTCGGTTGAATCTAGTTCTTCTTGTGCCAAGCCTGACATAGAGAAAAGTGCTTTAGTCACTGCCTCTTTGAACGTAGTCTTCTCTGCGAGCAACTGGTCTTTTTCTTCCTGTATCTTCGCATTGTTCTGCTCGAACTTCGCCCGAATTTCATTTTTCTCCTTTTGTGCAATCCGAAGTTTCTCTAGGACCTCCTCCTTTTCTTGCTTCAAGGCCTCTGTGGCCTACTCCTTTTCTTATTGGACTCAACACAGTCAAGCCTATGTTTCATATGCTAGCCTTCATAACTGGGCGGGCTCATCCCCCAATCCTGCACTTTTCGACAAAGAAGGTGTAGTAGGTACTGCGCGACTCGAATGGATGGCTTGTTGTATGTCTTCGAGCTATTTCTCGATTCTTTCATATAGTTTTTCCTGCTTCGCTCCATGTTTCTATAAGATATCCTCTAAATCATCTTCCACAACTGCAACGATAAGATTGACATTATCCACTGTGAGCAGATTCTTTGACTGAGGCTTATTGTCTCAGGTCTACTTTTTTGCCGAGGGTTTCTGTGGGGAAACGTTCCTTTTCTTCGATTTTTCAACCTTAGTAGGGGGATCTTTTGGTAGTGTAACTTCACCTTTGTATTACTTTTCTCCTTCTTCCCCTCCTTCTTCTTGGTTTACTTCGTCTCCTCCTCCTCCTGCGAGTGAATTAGACCTACTTTCCTCTGAGGCACTGTCCTCCTCATTAGTTTCTATGTTCTGCACTTCCTCCTTTTTCTTCTTTTTCTTTGCGCTATTTTGTCCATCATGTTCAACTCGGGTGACCAAGGGACTTCTGATGATGTTGGGGTCGGAAATTTCTACGTCTTCCACCAGTATAAGGAACTCTGCTGGCCATTCTTTAGTGATCTTTGCCATATCTTCATCGGTCATCTTATAATAGGATTGCAGTTCCTCCTTAATTTCATCCCTGTGTGCAGTGATGTAGATAAAGTGTCAATCTGCGCAGAACTTTGCTAGCAGTCTATACTAGTGTAGTGTATTCGGGGTCATTCGTGGAAATGCCTCAATGGCACGCTTCAAATACTGGTAATAAGCATGGAAGATAATGTTTGACTGCCACTTTTTCAACATGTCGTTTGTATACCACACGGTATAGAACCTTGCGACCAATGGCTCTGATGGACCAACTTCTGGAAATGTCGCTCCTTTCGGCATCTGCCAAGTGACGAAGGTGATCAATACTAGTAACCAATTGAAGTGGAATTCGTAGCCTTGATCCTACACTTCGTGATAGTCCTTCTCTAGCTCGTTGATGAGGTAACTCACCCGGTTCATTTGCATTCCTTCTACGCACTTCCCTACGAGGTCTAATATGAATCCTGTGACTTGCAAGGGACGGTTCTTTCTGACGAGCTTTCCAACTATAAGATGACAAGCTAGGCGCATTGTGCCATCCTATATGGAGGAGATCTTGTAGCCTCTCTTCCCCTTTTCGACATCACTATGATCTTCCTTTATGCATTGTGCCAAGGAGAAATCTAAAGTCTTCCTTGGGTAGAACTGGTGAGGGTCTGGTCCCTGCATGCTCAGTCCTGTGATGAGGTGGATCAACACTGGATCCACAGTGACGCACCAGTAAAGCCACAGATAGACTCTATGATAGCATGACAGGAGGATTTTAATGCAAGCGTTAACCTCCTGATTTCGGCCAAAGTGAGGGATCTTCATCACATTCAAGATCGTGGACTGCGTGAGCTTCTTAATCCATGGTTGGGAGACTATGAACGACTTCTTCCCAGTCATCTTCATCAAGTACCTATGCGGCGCTAGCATCACGTAGTTCTTCATGTCGCCGAGGTTAAATTCGTTGTTCTTCAAAGCTAGGATATGTCCTAACTGGGGTCCAACTATGCATATCCCCTTTGGGATGTACGTGGTGATCAACGTGTACTCAAAGTCACGTGGAATAATGTCACGGTTCACCATGCCAGTCAAAGGCAATATGTACTCCAACAAGACCAACGGGATATGCTTCGCATTAGCCAGATCATCACGATGTTTTATTCAATTCTCAGTAGTGCATCTAGAACATCATCTAGTCGATGGGTATGCTTGCAATCCTCCAGTCGACAATGCATGTATTCCTACAGACATGACTCTCTCAACCATGAGGTCTACGAGCATCTCCTCCATAGACTTCACACTTTTAATAGAATAGATCAAGTAGACGAAAATACAAGTGAGGTAATCAAACTTGTGAAGAGGTCTAGAAAGCACAACGTGATACAATGGATTCTTTGTTAGCTCAGATAATCACGGGTAGAAAAAAGTGGTCCCAGTGCAGCGTCCGATGGGTTAAATAAGTGAGTGTCGTAACAGATTCATCCAATGGACAGGAATGCCTCAATCAATACAAATCTGTCCGTTATGGCATGGTCCCAACAGTCCAACGATGGTATTTTCGTGAATAATTGTGTTTCTAACCATTCTGGAGCGTTATTGTAACGGTCGGGGCACCTCTAACGGTCATGTAGCTTTTCCATGGAGAAGTCCCATTCTACATGGTTCTACTATTTCGACGAGGTTCAAGTTTTGTAGGTCTGTCTCCTACGAATTTTTCTCTATAGCTCTCTGTAGTTTTTCTAAATTGGCTTTCTTCTTACCGAGCTTTCTTTCTTTCTTTCCTGTGATGTGAATCTCTGGATTCCTCCTTCCATTCTTATTCGTATCTTCTCTTAGCATAATGACTTCGCACTATTGATGTTCTTTCAAAGGGGTCAGAGGTAATACCTCTTTTCTTACTGGGTCCTGGGTGGACATACTTCCTTCTTTCATGGATAGGTTCTTTAAACCTTCTTGCACTCTTTCAACTTCGACAACTACTTCTCTTTCATTCTACTACTTCGAATCAATTTCACGTTCTTCTAATAGTCAATATATTCTTCTAGCTATGATATCCCTTAGTTCTTGCTTTTTTTGTTCTGTATCTTCCTCCTCTGCTTTCCTTCTAATTTGATCCTTCTCAATCCAAGTCTTTCCTAATAAAAGTGGGAAAGGGGCATTGTTCTCAACAAACCTAATAACTTCAAATTATTCTTCATTTGCAGTTCCATGAGAAATCATTGGTATATTAGTAACTCTTCCACATAGGTTTATCATATTTCCTTAAACAAGCCTATCCTTCCCAATGAAGGTATTATAGCAGGCTTTCCCAAAATTTCCCAAGTGATTTCTGGCATAATGTTCACATGCATTTCTTCATCTAATACACAATCTATGTCCAAGTCTTCTATTCTTGTGACTATGGGCTATTTTTCTTTCAGGATCTTAGGTAAACCAATGTCTCTGTGATCATCCGTTACTTATTTTTACATAGTTTGAGATTTATCTGATTCTTTCTCTTTATGATTATTTAACATATCCTTAGTCTCTTGACCTTCTTTATAGTTTTCTTGTCTCATGTTCATATTTTCAACTTTACCAATCATTCTTGGGAAATCCTCAACCTCATGACCAATAGATTTACAACAAAGACAAATAGGACCTATACCAGGGCATTCCTTAGAAATATGTCCCGATCTTCTGCAATTATAACACAATGTCAATCCTCTTTTTATTTTAAATGATCCCCAACCTCTCCTGTACTGCGCACTAGGATCACAGTGCTGGACCTGTAATATGCAAAAATTATTTCTAGGTTCCTGCATCCACTTATTAGTCCAACAATTCTTTCTATGCATAGGAATAACATATTTTTCTCTATTTCTATCAAATTTATTCAAATCAACTCTTTCTTCTAACTGTGCCCTAGTTTTCATACTAGGACACAATATATCAAACATACCTAGATTCATACTTTCGAAGAAAAAATTTCCACTTATCTTACCTTTAGCAGAGCACCAAGATTTAAGATCTTACCTCTTTCTTTCAGATCTGGTTTCTTTCTTAGTACAAAGCTTCGCAAGTCAAGTAGAATACTGCACACTACAACAACATATCTACACACATAACTTTCTCTTTTTCCTTCATTTCCCAACAATCACAGTTTCAGGTCCCGACAACAGAACCATTTGTTGGCATAGGGGAAGACCCAGGGTTCAACACTTCAACAACACACAAACAAAACCCTAACTACTGGCCCTTTTGGCAACACCTGCAAAGCAAATGAAGTCTCACCCGAGGTAGAGGCATGGGGGGTTGCAGGACTCAGGTGTCTACAACCAAGCTGGGACACAGATATGTGATTATAACACTTAACAGAGAACTTATCCAACAATATGCATTAGTTCATGAGTGTGATTCACATCGCAGATCAAACCCTAAGTATAGAACAACACAGTAACAATCAAGATCAAGCACACATAACATTGACTCCGATCTAGAATTCATTCATCTTTAACATTATTTATCACTAAGCTACAACATTAGATGCATTCATTATAACAACATTAAGCATACATCACATAAGCAACATCGCACAAAGCACATTAAAACATAGGATATACGTGGTTCACCCCAGTGTGGGGCTACGCCCACTAACTTCTTCTTCTTCTTTATTATTCTTCGATCTTCTTACATTCTTCTGCTCCTTTGCACAAAGCCACAGAGCCTAACTCTGCAGTGGATAGGTGATCTACACACAACACACTAGATCCACCTTCCCAAAACCATGTCAAGGCATAGAGCCAACTCCTTAATAACACAAAGCCTTACTTTCCATAGCCAGATTGCACAAAACAACTTCCAATCGCTTGCACTAAGCCAAACCTACTATGCACATAGCTAACACTAGTACTTACATCACTTTGCACATAGCCAAAAAAGTAACTTGTACTTTCTACATTACATTCCTTCCTATATATACTTTTACAAAAGGGCTTAGACATGGGTAAACCCATGGGCCAACATAAACCCTAAAACCCTTTGCTGGGTCCACAAGCCCACAAAATGAGTGAGATCCCGCGATCTCCACTCCGCCTAAGCGCTCCATCTTCGACCAGCCTGTCGAAGTCCCAAAAGTGGTCAAACATGACCAATATTTCCTCAAAACTTGGTCAAGGGACAACACTTTGTTATAAGAGTGTTGTATATAGATCATATTTTTATCCCAGGTCTTTTGGATGCTTCTGATTATAACCCCTCAAAAGATTCACCAAAGTCTCGTTGACTACTTTTGTCTACCCATAACAAAGTTACCGACTTAACAAGAACTATGACCTCAAAATGAGAAATCTAGCTCTCAAAACCCATATTTTTGCGTCAACAACACCAAAATCAATCTCCAAATAAAAAAAAAGTGCTACTGAAGGCACCCTTTTTTTTTCTTGGTTGGAATTACAACAATTTTCCACCATGGATTTAAATTCTTATAAAATTGTAAACAAAAATTTAAAATCCACCCCCGAAACAAAAGGTGGGGCTCACATCATCACCACTTTTTTTCGGGGTTAAAATTACAACTTGGTTGAAATTGTAATCTCAACAACCATTACTATCCCAAAAAAATCCTTAAAATTGACCTCTAAAACTAAAATGGGTGCTAGCAATAACACCATGTTTTCTTTGAGGTCAACATTATAACTTCCTTAAAACTATGGCCTTGACAACTAATATTGTTGTGAACCAAAATGGGAGCTGCATGATTTTATACCCCTGATTCCCATGGAAGTGACCCTTTGGGCACTAGCCAGAGGGAAGGCCATGACTTCTCTTCTGTAAGGCACCCAAAGAGTTGCCGCTCATGGGAGCCACAATATTTTAAATGGTATTTGTCCGTCCGATACCCAAAGGGTTGCCACCCATGGGAGTTGCGGGTTTAAATTCCTACGGCTCCCATGAGCAGCGACCCTTTGGGCACCAGGCGGACAAGAGGTCGTGGCCTCCCCATGGGTGACTACCCTTTAGGCATTGGCTGGACAGGAGGCCGTAAAATGTTGGGGGAGTGTGATTATGAGAATCCCTGCTCATTTCACTTCAATTTTGAAGTGAAATGGGCAAGGGGCGATTCTTAGAATCACCCTCCCCCAACATTCCATGTTTTTTTTTTTTTTAATTTCAATTGCTAAATTTTTGAGTTTTTTTTATTATTTCTATTCAAAAAAAAATTATTTAGATTTTTCTATTAGGTATATACATATATAATTTTACCAAGTTTTTGTTTTTAATTGTATTTTCAGTTTTAATTTTTATTAAAATGTTTTTTAATATTTATAAAAATAATAATTTATATTTTTTAATGAATTATATGTATACACTTTTTAAACAAACTATTATAAATTTATTAATTTTTTAAAATGTTTTTTAAATTTAAGCATTTTTTAATATTTGTATTTTAAAAAAAATTAAATTTTTATTTTAAATTACTATGATTTTTCATTGAAAATATTCATTTATACCTATATATTTAAAAAAAAATACACATATTTTGATTTGTGTTACGAGGGAAATCTCTCTATGGCATGGGGTAAACCACAACATATGGAAATCACTGCAGAAATCAACTCTAATCTCAAGTATGCTATATAAAAAAATATGCTAACAAGACAAGATAAAGAACCTACCTCGTCCAGACGTTCGATGAAGTCCACTGTTGAGCACTTGACCCAAAGCAATACACCTGCAACTTGTCCTCAACAACCAAGTAACACAAGCATATGATGATAATATATAAAGTTAGCACATTCAATAGCATATCCATCAATATTCATAATACATATGCCCATGGAATAACAATTCAAATATTTGCAAGACATTAATTGGATGAGAAAAGAGTATTTCTATTAAAATGTAATTAGCAGAAGTGTATGAATTAAAAGCTTCTGTGTCGGCATGGTTCGGAACTGAAAAACTAAGTCCCTTCCAGTTGGGCCTCCACCAAAGGCAAGCTCATATAAGAGAAACAATGAGGTTCTCAATCAAGTAGGGAAGAGCTTGGGGGTTGAACAATGTGTTCAGACTTAAAAGGATAAAGGGATGCAGACTCAATATGAAGTGAATAATTTCTCCAGAGTAACTTTTCTCTCAAAGTTGAATTCTTCTCCTCCTTTCCACAGCTTGGATATGGCCCATTTATAGCCTTCAAATGGAACTGAAGGGCCGAGTCAGAACGTTTCCAGTATATAGAAGGTCAAGGATCATGGATCTTGTGATGTGACATGGAAACACAACGCCATTTTTTAATTTGGGAACAAACCCGATGTACACGGGTTGTAATGGTGCAACCTGCGTATACGCATGTTGTATAACTATTAGGGTGTGTATCTGTGGAAAAATATGATTTTTAGCTCTGGGAACTACAAAAAGGGACTTTAAGTCTACATAGGGAAACGGAAAAGGCCTTATGAGCAAATTTTCATAGGGTGAGGCAAATCTTGCTATAACAGATTCCCCCTAATGTGTGAGGTGAAAGGAGTATCTGCGATGGCCGAAATACATTACAATACTCAGAAGTGGAGTAATGGAGACCCAGTTGGACGCACTAGTTGCTCATGAGAATATTACAATTGGCATTGACTTTGCGCACATGGCTGCCAATTTGAATTACACTACATATCCATGTGAAAATATACCAAACAATTGTTCATGGCCATGAATGGGCAACACAAAGGTGGCTACATGCTGAAGGTTGTCATAGTCACAAAAAATGCCTAATAAAACTAGTCTCAAAATCAATTTGAATATATATGTATATAATGGAGTACAATCTGATCTCCCATGATCACTGAAGTCACATAGGTACTGGTCTAATGAAAGATAGAAACAACTTAGAAAGATGCGACTATGAACTGATGTCTTCAAGTCTTCTACATGATCCACCAAAGGTGCAAGTCTACATTATGTGAATAAAGGAGGTTGAACAGAATAAGACTTCGTTTGATTACCGATCATTAAGGTATACCGTAAACAAATGTAAGACAACCTACCGATAATGAAAGTAGGTATCAAGGCACCGAGTACATTCTTACAAGTGTGAATAAAGGTGTTGAGGTCGAACAATTGAATAATTCATCGATCAGGAGACATTGATGTATTCCCAACTGTTGATGGTAGGAGAACCTGCCACTAATGACTGCAATCCTCTAGGTACTCATAGGACTCTAGGTCTCGTTTCCAGAATAGATGGGTTGAAGTCGATGGAAGGAGACCCACTGAAAGGAGAGCATTGAGGCATCTCTCATCATTCAACACAAGGTACAAAGAAGGAGGTTGATGATTTGGAGGAAATCGGATGAAGAACATGTTCACAAACCAACGACCCTGTGCATCTTTCACGTGTGCTAGATGCAACCAGTACAGGAAAAATACTCTATGAATAACATCCAATAAGAAAAAATGCTGACAAAGGTGAGGAAACCACCAATACGACTAATGGAATCCAAGACATTGCACGAATCCCAATGTGTGAATAGATTTTTTTCCGTCGAACACAAGGGAAACCCTCAGTCAGTGACCAATGATGAAATTTCAACTGTTGGGTTCAGTTTTACCTTCCAATGATGAAAGTAGGACCAGGGTGCACGATAGGACTATAACTTCATGTAACTCTAAGACACATTGAGGGTATAGCCGACATGAAAAGTCAAGAGTTCTGAGGAATGGCCGACACAGGTTGATAGACATCCTTTGAACAAGAGCATGCGACACATAGAAGACTTTGGTAGCATAGACTGTTATCAGACAAATCAGTAAGTGTGGACACAAACTAATCTCCCTAACTTCAAAAATAATCTAGAACAAAACAAGGCAGAATACAAGTTTCTCCTTAGACTTCATTGTAATATAAACTAGTTCAGAGAGGGACAAATGACATACCATTTAAACAACGTTTGATCCTTGCTCCATCTTTGGATTTGTGGGATGGTGAACCTATTAAGAAGCACAAACCAACAAAGAGAGAGAACAACGATATATATATTCCAATGAAGCCTATGTATAAGATCAAGGAGTCATACAATAAAAGAAGAGACACCTTTATAGGGAAGACATGTATTACTGCATTATATTGAATTAAAGTGGAAAATAAAACCCATGCTTTGATGTTGCAAGGTCCCTTCCAATGGCCCTTTGCTTCAACACACACACCTTTGCTCCAATGCTTTTAATGAAGAGCATTCACAACCTGAGTTGGAAAGCTAAAGCAAAGCTATAAAAAGTACAATCTTCAACAGAATTCTTCAGGCATAAGAAAGCCTATCATTTCCCATGAGAGATCCCTCTTTATATAGGGTGAAAGAGGGATGGATGATAAGATTAGTATGCTCCCACTAAATCATAGAAGAGAGTAAGATCTAAACCGATCGGAGGCCACCTTATCTTCTAGAAGATTCCCTTCTAGAACTTTCATGAATTTCACTTTTTTCTCTTGTTTGAGGATCATCGCACCCTATGCACAGGTAGCATGTGGTGAATCTGTAGTCCATTTTTTGTGCAGAATGCAATGATCAATCATCGTCACACCTCAAGCATTTAGCAGGGTGCGATGATCTCCTTTGATATGGTTTTTAAGAAAAGAAAGATGATTCGATTATTCATGGAGAAAGTCTTATTTAGTATTTTCAGGGAACATAGAAGTGATTTATGCACATATCATCAGTTGATTATAGGGGTGACCAAAATAATGTATACCAAGATGCCCCCCAAAGTATGAAGTTGGAACCTATGACAGCTGAAATAATTTGTAGAATGTGTGTGTTGAAAACAAGGATCGCATCATTCAGGAACCTACAAACAATCAAGCATGTGCGTAATAATATACCATATTCTGAGGTAGGTATTCCCATACTCCGACTACAAGTGACTCTAGTCATAAGTGTCAAGTGATTCATGGCCACCAAAAATACACTGTGGATCCATGTCATCATGATTCAACATAGCCGTGAGAAATACATTGTGGATCTATGCTCTAAGAATTCAAATTTGGACATAGACACGAGACATACACAGTGGATCTATGTGTCGGTACAAACTTATGAATACTCCATCGCAACCTGGAACGATATGGTGAGATCTAGGGTCTTCATTTACATCATCCTGAAGTATGAATCTAGCCATGTGATTACAGGTGTCGAAGTCGAACATGGTAGAAACCACTTGATTACCGGTCATTAACGGATATCGTTAACAAGTGCGAGGGAAATAACCATTGATGTCAATGAATCCCAAGTTATTCTAGTACAATCCAACGAATATGAATAAATGATTTGAATTCGAACACTCAATGGAATGTTCCAATCAGGGGCCAATGATGTGAACCCACTGTTGAAAGCGAGGAAACCTGCCATTAAGGCATGTAGGTCCCAAGGTACTAAATGATTTCTAAGTATAATTCCTAGATAATGAGTTGAAGTCGACAGGAAGAGACTCGTCACAAGAGGGCCTTAATGTATCCCCCATAAATGACATGAAATATTTAACAGATTTGAAGTAGATCAGAGCATAAAGTGATACAAGACTGACTTAGGGAAGGCCGATGGTAGGATTTGAGGACTGCAGATGGTCGAGTCAATAGAAGGCTTGTTTAGGTTGAGCTTATTTTGAACATATGAAGGACACAAAAATTGTCTTGGAAACATTGACTCAAGGAGGACCCAACATATGGACTTGTAGATGGTGAAACAAGAGGCAAATGGTTTTTCCAACCCAGATACAATAATGAAAAGGGGTGTCATGTTCAAGAGAAACTTACTGCCACTAACATAGATATAGATATACATTTCTTTCCCAATTTCCCCCCACCATTTCTGGAGAGTACTTATTGATTTTTATGCAAGATTGAGGAGGATAACATATGCTTGTAATGTAAGCTCATCCTTCGGATGAGTCCCTTAGAGTATTTTTAACGAACCCTAGGAAGGAGTGGTTCGGTCCCATATGGGCCTTTATATGCTTGTTTTACAAGTCCAAAGAAGGGGTTTTTCATGTTTAGAGACTCTAAAAAACACTTAAAGAAAAATCCATAATTTCCTTTTTCGTATGTTAGTCTGACGAGACCGAAAAAGAGATAATATACCGCTCATCAGACGTTTTCTTCAAATAATTTTATGAGAGTGAAAAGAACAAGTTTGCTCAACTATATTTTCATGTTTAAG
>JASDQU010736685.1:123536-141729 GCA_032191745.1 Picea mariana | reverse complement strand
ATCTCTCAACCTGCAATAGAGACACTTTGCAAAGTTTATTAGGTTTAGGGCATAGGTAAAAATATTTTAAAATTAATTTAATTTGAAATTAAAATGGTAAAAATGAATAAAATAGGTAAAAAATAGTCCATTTACCATTTCATTTGTATTTTCACCAAACTAGTGCCAAAAAACCCCTTATTCCTCCAATTTTCAAGTGACGATTCTGGAGCGCCCGATGGACGATTTCTTGAGCCGCTTCCATCAAGTAGGTATTCTTCATCCCCTCTCTCTTTTCCTCATTGAATTTTTCATTTTTAATGGTTCAATGTTTAGTTATGGGCAATTTTTTAGGGGTTATTTCACTTTGAGATCGTCGCAAGCCCACCTTATCTTGGACTGCGACAATCCCAAATCACCGCAGGGGTTCCAAAACTAGGGTGCGACAACATTGCACTGTGCAAAAGAGATCCCTTGTGACGACCACAAATCAAAATTTAAAAAGAGAAATAGAGCTAGGAAAACTTCCAACTTTGAAATTTTGATGAATCTAATCATCCTTTAATGTTGTTTGGAAGGTTTTTATTGGTCGTTATGCTCGAGTGGAGGGGACATGAGCACGAGGAACAAGATTATTTTGCTGGGAATGACCTGGGCACTGTCATGGAACTTCAGGAGTGTGGATTGCTTAAAGTTTTCAAAGTTAAGGGCATGAGATCCCAATTGAGGCTATTGGGGTACCTAGTCCACATGTGGGACTTCAATGAACAAGATTTTCATGTGGGTGTGCATACACTCACATTATATATTGATGTCATTTACTTCTTGACTTTGTTATCTCTTCGAGGCTCCCAGGTGTCACTATCGGGAAGCAGAGGTGGTGGATAACCCATGGATTATTATGTATCACATCATTGCGTACCAGGTATAGAGAAGCATAGTGGAAACGTTGTCATAAAGGATGTCCAATATTTTTTTTTGAGAACTATCCTCTACACTATCACTCGGATGGTAGGGAGTGTGGCTCCTCACATGGATTTACAAATCCATTTTCAATATGTTATCAAGTGTATGGAGCCATGGGTTTTTAATTGGTGTGAGTTTCTTCTAAAAACAATGAAGAAACAATTGACAAAGTGTAGGAACGATCGATTGAAACAATTCGGGTATGGATATATTTTGGTATCCTTCTTCCTAGAGAGGGTCCCTATTTTGCACCTACAACACATGGAATGGGGAATACCCGCTCCACAGGATCCTCGAATGAAAATATGGGTAGATTTGATGGCACTTCATGGAGGCGTTCCAATCGTTACATATGACCAATATTTCTTCCAGTGGCTGAGGGATCAACTTGTTATGTTTGAGGATTATGCATATGTCAGGACTGACTTCCATGGAGACCCCGACTTGGAATTACCTGAGAGTTCTCTGTGGGGAGAGATAGGTAAGAGTAATTTTTGCATTATATGTTGTTTTTGGTATTTTAATTATAAATTGTTTTTTTTTTGTTATTTATCTGAGACTAATCAAGTGATCTTCACAATGTAGACGCGGTGCCTTTTCGGCCTCCTATATCATCTCCTATTTAGATAAGTGGAGAGATAGGTGTAGTGGTGGGTCGAGGGGCGGATATTGATGAGATCGAGGAGATAGAATAGAATCTTGAGGGATTGGCCATGAACATCCATGACATCATTGTGGACGATTTACCCCGATGCTACCAATGCCATACAGTTGGCGTATCAACATCCATTGGTCGACTGCTCCATCGAGTGGCATGGATAGTCATTTGTTATAGCGAGAAACATTCTTTATGCATATGTATATGAAGCCATGTGCTTCAATATTTTGATATTTTGGTCTCAGGAAAAACACTTTTTTGTAACTTTTAAAGTTATAATATAAAGTTCCTACCGAATTACTTGTCTTTTAAATGTGTGTTTGGATTTATAAATGGTGCAAATATCTGTCTAAAACATAATTAGCCAATGCTTCCATTAATGTGTTTAGACATCTAGGAATATGTTGATATTCAATATAATCAAAATGTCTTTTTAAGAGGCGAAATCTTAAGTATACCCGTAACAATGTAGGACTTCGGATGGAATAAACGTTACTCAATCACAACACCACTAGTTGTGAATCAAGACATACAATAAGATGATGGATGTCAAATGAAATGGCGTCAGTTAATAACTTGATAACTACACTGTATTCCGAGATATTATTAGTTGCACGACTAAGGAAAACACCATGTAGACTGATCAACTTATCCGTAGGTGTATAGATTGCCCATGCAACAGACGCTAGGTTTTGAGTACTGCGACTAGCACCATCACCAAAGATGACATAGGGTAGCGAGGACACCGACATATGGAAACCAAGCACAAGGCAAGGTGTTGGGGCTCAGAAATGTCCTATTTTCATCCACCTTTCCCTTCATTATTCTTTACATTTCATCGCCCCATTAACCTTTCATGACATCATTTTCATAAATACATTTGGGTTTCACCTTATTATTTTCTACTTTATTCATTTTAGTATTAAAAGGGAATTTGTGATTAAATGTTAGAAAATCGACATGTTTTCATATATATCTCAGAAATGTGTGAGATTTGTAATGTGTAGGAATATGTGAAGGATTAATTCAAAAGGACTTATCGAATACTTCCTCCACCATTTCAAGATTTGAAGAGATAATTCAAGCCCACTCCAAGGAGAAGATCATGGAGATTTGGTTGGAATATCTTATCCAAGATATATGAGAGATATGTGTGAGGATTTGAAGGGATTATATTTTGTAATAATGGGAAATAGGTTGAGAGAAAAGTGGATCTGTAATTATGAGATTGTTAAGCCCTAATATTGGCTCATTACCCCTTAATTGGGGCATATTATATTAGTAATGTTATTTTATTTATGTCGGTTTTAGGCCATTAGTTGTAATTATACCTCCTAGTCTCCTATATATACCAAGGAGACATTTTCATTTTGAATCATCTTGTACTTGAACATTTAAATGGGTTAAAAGGAGGTTACCCCCTCGAAGAGGCTTATTATCTGAAATTATCTCTGTTTCAAGGCGTTGAGTACTTTTCCTGAGGTTTTTCCATGCTATATTGATGTTTGGTTCTTAACAGAGATGGTTATCTTATCTTCAAGTCTCTCATGTATAAAAGAGAGTGCTCTCTCTTCATGAGGGAGTAGTAATCATTTGGGATTTAGAGTATTCAATTAGAATATGGAATTAGATTAGTCATTAATGGTAGTCATTAGGATTCGAAAGAAAAAGGGATTCTTAGCTTTGATTCATGGTTTTGGTTTTCATGCTTTCATTATTATTTTATAAAGATTGATTTGATTATTGTAATATAATATTGCTTCATTGGTGAGATATCACATATGTTGTTGTGTCATTCAACTCTTCACATGTTGTATTTGCTTTTCCTTCATGTAGTTCTCCATTTCTAGATTAATTCCATTTACGCAATTTCCCATTCTTAAATTAATTTCATTTACGCAACTAGATTAATTAAATTCCAAGTCGTGTGTTTCAATTCCATGCATTAGATTAATGATTCAATTTTAGTTGTATCTTAAACATTAGATTAGATTAGTCCTGCTTCAATCTTGCATATACTTTGTGTGTGCTTCATCATTTTACGAACCCTATGTTGACAAATTAAATAGTTGGGCAAGTACTACAACTCAATTAATACAACATTAGTTTAGCCCAATATAATGACTATCGTTCCCTTGTCTCGATTATTGTTCCTTTTGCAGGTAGTGTTGTTCCTTTTGCAGGTAGTGTTGTTCATTTGAACAAAACAATTGTCGTTCCTTTTGTTACTATTGTTTTCCCTTTGCACGGGTTGCATCTTTGGAGGACGGGTATTGAAAATAGAAGGTGAGAACCTACGTAGGCGACAAGTAAAATTCTTGTGCCGGCACCTACGTAGAGCCCAACACAAGGTAAGAAGCTTAAATGTAGAAAAAGAAACGAAAAAAGCACACACTAGAGTATGACACACTAAAATACAAAGCACTCATGGAAAAAATATTTTAAGCATAATACTTCTTCAAGTAAATCCTATTTATGGGTTCACCCAAAGGAATTCCATCATAACCCATCAACTCATAATCCCMTTTCTCCAACACTCGTTTAATGATATAAGGGCCATGCCACATGGGCTCGAATGTATCGACCCCTAATAAGTCACGATCTTGTTCATAAAGGAGAACTAAATCTACCTTAGAAAAAACATGTGGTTTGACATGCTTGTCATATTGAGCTTTGACACATTTTTKGGGGGTTTCTATGACTAATGCAGCATCACGTTGAGTCTCGTCTAATTGCATCAAATAAAAGAGACATTCTTCTTCGGCTGAGGTGTTAGGGAGAAGTTTGACATCTAATTTCAAAGATGGTATTTCACATTCAATCGACAAAATAGCTTTGATACCATATACTAACTGGAAAGATGTGAACCATGTGGTAGATTTAATGGACATCTAATAGGCCCATAATGTCGAAAAGAGAATTATGTACCAGCTTGACTTGTGAATACCTACCATCCATCGAAGCATAGTGGTTAGAACTTTTTTGATTGCTTCAACCTAGCCATTGGACTGCGGATAGTAAGGGGTTGAGTTTTCATGTCGAAGACCCAACTTATCGATAAGTTTATACATCATGAAATTGCGAAAATGACAACCATGGTTAGTGAAGATGGCTTGAGGGAGACCAAACCTAGTGACGATATGATTGAATATGAACAACGCTACAGTTTTCCCGGTATTATCAAATGTAGGCATCGCCTTGGCCCATTTAGTGAAATAATCCACAACTACAATAATGTATCCATGCCCCTCGACCGAGTGAGGGTTACATGTCATGAAGTCAATGCCCCATTTAGCGAATGGACCAATGGAAACTATAGGTTAAAGAGGAGCAGGATGTGATCAAATATTCTTGTTATACATTTGACAAGCATGGCATTTCTGAACGACAATAATGCAATCCTTAAACAATGAAGGCCAGCAGTAACCAACTCATAAGATATTTTGGGCAATGTCATACCTAGACATATGACCACCACATGCTCTAGAATGACATTCATTTAAATATTTCTCAACTTCATCATAGGTTAGACATCTTCAAAATATAGAATCGATACCATGACGGTAAAGGGTATCACCGAGGATAATGTATTGATGGGCTTGGTATCGAACTCCATGACGATCTACACGAGAAAGATCAGGCTGAAAAGTTTGGTTTTGGAGTTAAATGATAATGTCTCCATACCATATGTCATTTGAACTAATCAGAAAGAGAGAATCATCGGGGAAAGAATCCTCTGCCACAGTTTTTGTCTCAGTGGAGGGAAGGTCACATATCAATTCGGAAGAAAACCAAAAATTTATTTCACTTGGCTTGCTCAAAATCCAAATCAAACTCCTGGAGAATCACTATCCATTTGGAGTATTTCCCCCCCAACAATTTTCATGTAAGGATAGGTTGCATAGGGTTGCAATCGAAAATTATGGTGGTTTTGCACAATAATATATAATGACGAAAACATTGAACAACTTGAAAAACTACCAAGGCTAGTTTCTCCACATGCATATATTTGGTTTCGGTGGTTATGAGACTCTGACTCAAATAGTAGATAACATGTTCATCATGCGAATAATCCTCTTGGACTAAAACCATGGCTATAGTAGAGTCTGAAGCAACCAAGTATAAGAAATAATCTGGACTATAATCGGGGGTAAATAAGAGTGGTGTACGGCTTAAGGAAAGTTTCAAAGATTCAAATTCTTTGTTGGTAGTGTCATCCCATACAAAATCGTGACCCTTCTTAAGAAGTCAAGTGAAACCTTTTGTTATTTCGACATAATTTGGAATGAATCAACGTAAAAAGTTTTCCTTCCCTTGCAAACTTTGGAGTCGATGTAAGGTAGAAGGAGGAGGAAAATTGAGAATAACTTCAACCTTCAAAGGATCCACCCTAATTCCATGTGTATAAACGATAAAGCCAAGAAGTCATCCAGCCTCCACACAAAAAATGCATTTGTGTGGATTCAATTGTATGCGATAATATTGATAGCATAAGAGAATGGCTCATAAGTGTGTTGGGTGATCTTGGCGATGCATGGAATGCGCCGGTACATCTAGGTAAGTTTGTACAATGTGCTTAATATCATGGAAAGCATAAGACATAGCGCGTTGAAAGGTCACACCAACATTCTTGAGACCAAAAGGATGTTTACAGTATGCGAAGGTACCCCAAGGGTAAATAAAAGAAGCCTTATGTTGATCCTCAGGTAAAATATTGATTTGATTATAGCTGGAGAATCCATCCATCAAGGAGAAGATTTCACTCCCGGGACAATCGTCATTGATCTGGTCAACGAAAGGTGTTGGATAATTATATTTGGGACAAGCCTTGTTGATATCCCTATAATCAACACAAACACGGATTGTGCCTTGTTTCTTTGTAACCGAAACAAGATTGGACACTCAATCAGTCAACGCTACAGGGTAGACAAAACCAACTTTAAGAAGTTTTTCAACTTCGAGTTTAATCACAACATATTTTCATGGATGTACTAGGCGATGTCATTTTCGAACAAGTTTAGTGTCTGAGTATGTCTTAATTTCATGTACAACAATATTTAGATCAATTCCAGGCATTTCTTCGTAACTCCATGCAAAAACGTAACGAAATTCTTGAAAAGGGGCCTTGTAAGTTAGGATCTCATTAGGAGAACATGAGGCACCGATATGAACATTTTCCACTATTCCAGACTTAATCAAAATATCTATAGGGATGGTAGGTGAAATATTTCCCAAGTTCCCTTCATACAAAACATCTCGTATTGGTTCAGAAATTGGGGGAATAGTATTGACTGTAGACGGATTCGAAACCTATTGGTAACTCTCTATAGTCTTAGGTTCCAGGAAGAGAATAGAATGATGATGCCCATCATCCCATGGAGTATCTTCTATGGACATAACTATCATGATCATTTCATCATTGTGGAATACCACATGAAACGGATCAGGAGACGTATCTAAGAGAGAACGAGGAGAAGCAATTGTCAATTGAATAGCTTGATAGGCTAATTCCACTAGAATTAAAGGCATTTGGTTGCCATATCGAAGAGAAATGTCCAAGATAGGTACTATCCAAGGGTCATAAGATTTAGGGGTTTCGCCAAAAGTGGTCAAAATAGAAGCGACAAAAGGAGGAGGAACATTAAGTGGTGGAATGGGGAAAGTACCCATCAACAATTAATCCTTTAAAATACCCACACCAACATTCTCATAACCAGGAGGTGTTTTCGCTATGAATGGAACGTTACTAGTGCGCCAATCGGAACTAAAGTAGGCAAGATGATCTACAGTAAAAAATTTACCTTGGTGATGGAAACATATCACATAGAAAAGAGTAGAAACAACCGCACGCATAGAATCGATCCAACTACGGCCAAGTAAAAGGTCGTAATCGAGAGGTGCATCTGACACCTCAACCTCAACAATAACCATTTTTCCTTCTAACATAATAGATAATGAAGGAAGAACACCATAAGGTTTAAACCCTGTACCATTAAAAAATTTTAAAGTATTGTGTGACTCAGTAAGGGTGGGAGAGATATTATATTTCTAACAAGTAACGAACATGACGCAAGTTGAAGCTCCTTCATCAACAACGGTTCGATAAATATTCTTATTTTCCACTATGACTTGTATTTGAAACACTAATTGATGAGGGAGCCTTGGAATGTGATTTTCCAAGTCAAATATTATCAAGTTTGTATCGATAGGATCGATTCCACCAATAGAATTTAACAGTGCCTTCTGTTGCATAGGACAACTTTGAAGGACTTCGAGAGTCGACATCGTAGAAGGTGCATGTGCAAGATCTTCTACAATACTGTAGTTTTGAGCGGCACATACAGGGGGGTTAAATTACGATTTACAAACAATGCCCTTAGGAGGAAGATGAAGAAATGTATCTAGACTCGGTCGTTCGAGATGAAGAGGATGATTGGGAGGTGAAGTCAATGTAGGACGTTGAACCATTGGAGGTGGTGAATCATCAACTTTCTCTTTAGAAGGAGAATAATCTCTGGCTCGAGCAGTGACCACAACTTCGTTCTTCTTGGAGTCACCAGTACACATAAGTACATAAGACGTGGTGGAGGGAGAAGGTTGGTCATGAATAACCAATTGGGACTATTGTTGAGAAGGAAAAGGTTGTGACAAAATGATGGGTGTAGGAGGTGTCTCGGCCCCTTGCAAGGACTTAGTAACCTCAACACGTCTTGGACAATATTTCATATAATGATCCTCACCATAGATAAGACAAGGATAACAAGGTTTGCGCTTTTATTTATCATCAGTAGGTTGAGTCTTAGGTTTATCGAATTGTTGATTATATTTTTTATCCTCTTTATTCTTACCCTTCCCTTTCTTTTTATTTTGATTTTTATTGGTAGGTGTAGACTTAACCGTATTAACCTTAGAGGTTTTACCGGGAGAAGGAGTCAGAGGAGTAGCATTTTTTACATTAGCAGTAGTAGATTTGGGATTGGAATGACTGGCTTGTTTGGACTGAGTCTCAACGTGAAAAGTGCTAATCACACCATCAACAACATGAGAAGCTACGGGAGGTGTTGGGGTTGGATCTGTGGATGAGAAAGGATCATCAAGGATCAATTCATATAACGTACCCATTTGTGAATAAACGAGATACAAGTATTGAGCACGACTAATCGTCTGCTCTTCAGTGATGACACAGCCCATGGAAACATCACGGGCTATAGGACTGATGAGTGATTTTGTAAACCACTCAGCCAACAATTGACCAGGAAGGAGAACTTTGATTAATCGTCTTCTCCTCCTCCACTCGTGAATATGATCGGAAATGTGAGTAGAAGAGGATTGTTTAATTGAACTCAAACTTTTGGTTCCTGTCTCATATCGTATTGGTAAATGGTAATGTGTCAAAAAATCCATAGCTAAGTTGTTGAAATCATTGAATAATCCTCATGGAAATTCGATATACCATTTGGCTATTGAACCCGTAAGAGTTCATTGGAAAAGACGTAATTGAATAGATTCATCCATCAAGGAGTTGGATGAACACCAAAGATGAAATGTCTAGACGTGATTATTTGGGTATTCTCCCAATCGACCGTCAAAATTAGGAATTTATGATGGTAATTTGGCAGGTATGAACAACCAGTAAGGAGAATGCAAAATAACATCATTCAAAATCCTAGATAAATATGGTAAATCCAAAGTAGCTAGAAACAAAAATTATTTGTTCACTTGAGGAAACTGGTAATTTTGAGGAGGCAATCCTGTAGGTATACCAGTAGGACCATAGGTAGTCTGTAAATAGTTAAAGGGTACTGTCAAATTCAGTGGTGGAGGGTTTTTAGTCAAGTATCAACATTTGTTGGTTTATTTGGTATGCTACCTTGGAAAGGAGCATTAGACTGAAAATCTTGACCCCAGCTAGGATTTACAGAGCTTGGATATGGTTTCATAGGATTAGGGGGTACAAAATCATTTAATTGAGGAGTTTTCCCCCTAGGAGGTTGTTGATTGCCTTGGAAATGAAAATTTCAAGGTTGATTTTGTGATCCAGGTATATACTGTCCATAAACTGGGTTATGACCCCCAACTTGGGGTTGTACCCCAACTTGAGGTTGACCTCCAATAGGAATTTGAAAACCAAAAGTGGCAGAATGACTTGTGTCTCCAATTTGATTGGAGCTACTTGGGCCAGGATGATTAGATCCTCCAGGCGGAGGTGGAGGAATAATTCTAGGCCCTCCAGAGAGAACTTGGGTAGGTGTGGTAACAAAACCGCTAGCAACATTATACCTAGGTGGAATAAAAAGATTAGGCCCTTTGAATGGACTCTGGGTAGGATTAGAAATAGAAGTATTAAGAGCGTTATACCCAGGTGGAAGTGATGGAATTGATCTAGGCAGAAGTGGTGTTCCAATAGGAGCTTGATATATAACCGGACTTCCGACAAAAACATGTGCAACTTGTGGGACTGCGGTAGAGCTAGTGAGCTCGAGGGGAAGGATTTTATGAGTACCAACCAACAACGAGTCCGAAACCATAACAACATTATTGGTCATGCCAGTAAAATGATCTAAAGGTACTGTATAAGAAGTGGAATTCATGGGTGTATGTGATGAAATAGGTTTATTTGGGCTCATTCCTAGTTTATCAAAAATATTGTGTCCCAAAGAGGTCCTCCAAAAAGAACGAACGAGGACTGAGCTAGGATTAAAAATTCCAGTAGTATGAACCGGAGTTCTAAATGATTCACTCTGAAAGGGTGGATCATCCACACCATACTCTACATAAGGTCCAATAGGTATTCTAGTATAGTCTTTGGCAACAACATATCCCAAAGAGTTTATTCAGAGCAAAAGTGGATCTTGTATAACACCCAATAATGGATTTACATGAAGTGTTGATTCTACAAATGGAATAGAAMCTCCAATMTCAGAGGACACATCATTATTGATTGCTCCTTCAGGAGAAGGACCTCTACTGAATTAGGAAGTAAAGGAGTGTATTCTTTTGGCTCCTCCTGAGGTAACCCTTGCATCCTACATGAACGGTGAGGACCGATGTTGGCCACACTGAATAAAGAATGAAATAAATMTATGGCCAACTAGAGAAACAAACAACACTTACTAATAAAATCTAGATATCAAGCACACAAAAAAAACTTCTTATTTAGAAATCACTAGTTGGTGATGAAATCCAACGTCGCGAGATCAAGACAAGAAGGGGCTAGGATAAATTGGGTGGAAAAGTTACGTTGAAGACATGCTTAATGGACTTACACCCTAGTGCAAGCTCCCACACATAATCATGGGTATACCCTCCAAGGAGCCCGAGTGAGTTTGGCCAACGTCAATTCCAGGTACCGTGAAGATTTTCCCCTCCACAATCACCTCATGTAAATACTCTAAATATATAGGCTACTAAGGTTACCAATTATAATAATGATTCCTAGGGAAGCAAACGACAGTCTGATCCATGCGCAAGGGAAGGGTATCTAAGCCCGAAATCGCCTCGAGAATGTCTACATAGGATTTTCTTCTCAAGTGACCCCCAATAATATGCACAATATCTACACTAAGACTAACAAAGAAAGGTGAGTAACTCTGTCAGCCCTAATGCAACCTCATGATAGACCCTTGTGTTAGAAGGGCTTCCCAGGACAAAACGTAGAAAGTGGATTTAACTCTCCCTATCACAATATACTATTGTGTGTTTTGATGCTTTGGAGAGTGTGCCTCACAACCTATTCCAAAGCTTTATCCCTGGCTAATGTTGGTGTATAAAAGTTCCTAGACAGATTTTAAAATTACGCTGAATTTAAATGGTTGTTGCTTACTCAAAAAGGAAGCGAAGATGAAACTGATGAAGTTGTTGACCTTGACCCAACAATATTCAAAGAGAGATGAGATACAATCTTTTCGTTATATGAACTCTAATTAAATAAGGTAGAAGATTTCGTTTTCCATAATACAATAAGTTACAAAACAAAATTTATTCAATCTTTGAATGACATTGATTCCAAACAATCAAAGATACTAAATTTTCCAATTTTCTCGTTTTCAACAAATATTTGAATGCAAAAATTTCTTGTAAAGACTACCAATAGAAGAAAAAACTTCAATCCTATTACTTTCAAATAAAAATAGATATCTAATCCAAAAAGAAAACGTTGTCCAAGAATATCAATGCACTCACAACACTATTTCCCAAACTAATTTAACTCATAATGCAAGCAAAAGATGAAAAAATAAGAAACCTTATTTGTCTAATACAAACAAAAATCGTTTTCCAATCAACAACAATCCAAAAATCAAAAATATCAATAACAAACTATCTAGCAAGCACTGAGGGACAAATCCTTAATATTATACCCTTGCAATCAGAAGTAAAAGATACAGCGTTTGAAGCTTATGAAAAGGACTCTCAACACTTGAGAAACAATGAAATTCAGGCGAAAAAATGCAAACCATGTTGCAATTAATCATTCACCAAGGCTAAAAATTCACCCCAAGAAGTAATGACAAATATGGGCAAGGAGAAAAAAGTTGACTGTCACTCCAAAAAATTCTACAGGAATCGTCGCAGTCTACAGAAGAGCACAGTGCGACGATCAAGGATCGTTGCAGGAAAAGGGAAAAACACAATGTGACGTTTTCGCTCTGGTTTCCACAAGCATGGCGCAACAATGATTGAACATAAGGAAAAGTTGAAAAGAGGACAAACTTTCGCAATGAACTTTCAGGACCAGGGAGTCAATATGGATCACCCAAAGACTCAAATAATGAAATTGACCAAAAGAAGGCAAGATAAAAGCAACAAGGAAGAAAAAATAAAAAAAGGACGTTCTGTAACATCCCCAGCCACCCGACAGGGTGGGAAACGCCACAGTGGAAACATGTTTATTTTGTGACACCATTTTTGTGACCTTCCCAACCTTAAACCAATAGGCTAGGCAACATCACCTCAGAAACTAACATGCTCGAGCATGCATATATATATATATATATGTGTGTGTGTGTGTGTGTGTGTGTGTGTGTATTTCTAATGCAATTTTAACTAGACATTAACATTTTGTACATACACATATTCTTACGGAAGCGACAATAACACATACCAATATTTAACACATGATTTACGTTCTGCTATCACATATATTAATGCAGAAATAACAGTAAAAGCATACATGCAGTAATCACAGACAAAACCATATATATAACAACATATACAAATACACAACATGTAAATGAACGAAGATATGGGTACTTTTACTTTAATTGAGGGCCACCAACTATGTGTAGACCTTCCACGAACCTCCCAACCTTAGACCACGCTGCTCATCATGCTCAACAATGGGTCACTCCCAAGCCGGGACTAAACTCCATCGGGTAATGGATTCCTAGGCTTAGCAAGGACAACAGAAAAGTTGCACAAAACAACAGGAAGGATTTTCTCCCAAGATCCACTTACACCCACATCCCAAAGACCCTCATTCTCCACACGCCTGTTCCACCCTAGGAGGGTACACCTTCACTATCACAAGCCCATCAACTATTACACCTCCCTTTTCTTGGGCTTCAACAACAGGATGGACTAGAAGTCTCAGAGTACTGTAGCTGCTATGGGACTCCCTCCAGGAGAGCTCACTTTCCCAACAAACTCTCTCACCTGAGGAGAGTTTCTCATAGTCCTGACAACCTGCTTCTTCAATTAAGCTCTTAATTCAAACGGACATGGGTGATGTCAACAACAGAATTCGGCTAACGCACAAGTTATGGTAACAACTGAAAATGGGTAAGGACGTAGAATATGGAAGCAATCCAAGCTCAGCCAAGGAACTATGTTGGAAGCAACAACCAACTTCTAAGACATAGAATGGGCTGAGGAAAATACAGGTGCACTGATCTTTCCAGAAAACACATAAGACAACTCAAGTATATCCACAGGTTCTGATCTCTTCCTATCTTAGTACTTGCTTCAGTGATGAGTATGGATGACTTCCAGGGTGGTTAACATCGCAAGAGTGCAGATGGAATGGTGAAGGAACCTCCAATGATATGACTTTCCCACCTAAAATATGCATACGCCTAGGTTGACACATGTCTTCCTAAAGTTGCATGCGCTCCACTTAACACTTGGTCCCTTTCCCTAGGAACTTAGGACAACATGGCTATGTCAAACCTTAGCCTATAGGAAATAATAATATCATATTATTTCTTTAGAGGTAATCCCTATCTCTTAGCCCCTATCCCTAGACACTTATCCCATTCCCTACCTAGTGGAGCTTATTCCCCCATAACTCTTTCTTCGTGGAGGGTCTACACGCAATGATGTAATTTTTATTAATGATGCGAGTATTTACATATACAAAATTAGGCTCATTGGCCTTATCATATGGGATCTCTGGCCTAAAAAACACTTAATTCTTCCAAATTATAAACACTTGGCTCACCAACCTATAAACATAATTAAAATTTAGCAGGGGCTCAACCTTGGGGTGTTACAATCCCCTCCCCTTATTTTTTCATTGTCCTCAGTGCAACTTATTTACACAACAATAGCAAGATTTCCAAAATCTTCAAAAATATGTGGGTAGTCTTCCCACATAGCATCATCATGCTCCCGTGTTGTGTCCTCGGGACCTTACCAAGTCCATTGAACCTTTAAAATATTTACGACTCAATTCCATAGTTGCTTTCTCTTCCAGTCCAGTATGCACACAAGATGCACTTGCAAAGCGCCTTCTTGCTCCACCTGAATCACATTCCAACCAATCACATGATTAGCATCAGGTATATACTTCTTGAGCAATGATACATTAAATACATTATGAACAGTCATGGATGCAGGAAATGCAAGCATATAAGTTACTGGTCCAATCCTTTCTAGGATTTCAACCGGTCCACAAAATATTGTTTCCAACTTGGAACAGCTTCCCAGCTTCAGGGAACCTCTGTTGGCTTTCACCTCTAGTAAAACATGATCACCCACTTTAAGCTCTCAGTGGTTTCTACCTTTTCTACATAGATTTTTTGTCTGTCTTGGGCAACCTTCAAATTATGTTTAATCTTCAGTATTTTCTCTTCCATTTCCTTGATCAAATCTGGCCCAATCACTGCTCTATCAACTGGTTTTTCCCAAATTACTGGGGTTTTACACTTTCTGCCATAAAGTGCTTCAAACGGGCTCATATTCAGTGATGCTTGATACCCATTGTTGTAGGAAAATTATACCAAGTGTAGATGATCTTCCCATTTAGATGGTTTGTTCATCACATACATCCTTAACATATCGTTTATCACTTGGTTCACCCTTTCTATTTTCCCATCTGACTTAGGATGATAGGTTGTGTTGAAATTCAGGTTTGTTCCAAACCCCTTGAATAATCCTCTCCAAAACTTCAAGGTGAACTTTGGGTTTCTATCAGACACAATTGTCTTGGAAAGGCCATGCATGCGTGTTATTTCCCTCATATAAATATCATCAACATTAGTTTCCTTGTGAGTAGTCTTCAATGGAATAAAATGGGCATCCTTCTTGAGCTTATCTACCACCACCATGATGGAATCATGTTGCTTTCTTGTTTTGGGCAATCCTGTGATGAAATCCATTGTCACCACTTCCCACTTCCACTCAGGTATGGTTAATGGTTGTAGCAACCTAGTTGGGTGTCTATACTCAGCTTTGACCTTTGACACTCCATACATCTGGAAATGTACTTTGCAACTTCTTTCTTCATTCTCGGCCAATAATATTGGATTTTGACTGCTGAAACTGATTTTTGATATCCTGGGTGTCCAACATAAGGCACATTATTCATTTATTTCAAAATCACACTCCTCACTTCAGGAGAATTGGGTACATAAACTATATTTGTGTATAAGAGAATTCCATCGATTCCCAATTTATAATATTCAGCTTTCTATTGCATTTTACCTTGTTGCAATTAAGTTACCAATGTTGATGATTACAACTTCATGAGACGTCCTCCAAGACACAGACTGAGTGAATCGGTATGTGGGAGATCCCATGTGTTGGGTGTGCCCATGAGATGGGTGTGTCATTCCTCTCTAAGACTGAGATGGAAGGATATGTGACCCTATGTGGGGAAGATTCCCATGATATGGGTGTGTCGTTTGAGATGAAATGACGTGTACCCCTGTGAGGGGTGAAGGTGCACATGTGATGGGTGTATTGTTCTCCTCTGTGTAGGGAGTTGAGACAATGTGGTACTCCAGATGATTCTCCTGTGAGACTCAGTGAGATAGAGATCTATTGAGTAGGACGTCCATGTGGCTGAGCACAGTTGGACGTGACTCTAGTGGTTGAGCACTAGTGATTATGTGTCTAGATGATTATCTTGTGAGACTTAGTGAGATAGAGATCTGTTGAGTTGGACATCCCTGTGGTTGAGCACAGGTGGGCGTGCCCCTAGTTGTTGAGCACTAGTGTATGTGTAATATCCCTTGCTATATTGTTTAAGAGTTAGATTTACTTGTAAACCTAATTGTGATGTAAAGGGTACAGATCGGCCCCACCATAGAGTAAAAGATAATTAATGTAAAAGATAATTAATATGGTAATTATTAATTATATTCTGAGTTATTGAGGTCGTCCCTCTTGTGCCAATAGACACCACTTTTTATGTGTCCAGTCTAGTATAAATAAAGGTGAATCCCCATTGAGGAAACACACTTATCATTGTGTCATCTCATGATTTTAGAAGTTGAGGTCTTAAATTATGAGAACTGAGACACCCTTTTGTGTGCTAGGTTTGGTGGTGGAATGGTGGATCTTCTCTTGGCAATATAGCAAAGGATTGGCTGGATTTTTCCCTTGTTTGAGAAGGGTTTCCCAGGATACTTCTTGTGTTCTTGTGCATGGTTATTCTTCTTTTGATCTTGGGTTACTGCAACTAGTGTTATTATTGCTGCAAATGGTTATGGTTCAAGTAAATTCTAAACATAAAATTGAAATTAAATGCATGAGCCTGAACTAGTGGGAAATTCAACATGGTATCAGAGCAGACCTGAAGAAGACCATATGCACAGTACAAGGATGGTAGCCGTGGGAGTTTATGGATATGTCTTTAAATAAGTACTAAACATATTTATAACAACAGTTGTATTGAAGTTGGGTTTGTGATCATTTTAGCTCCATCTTGGATACGATCAAGATCAGTAATGACATCAAATATTGGTTTTCAAACAATGGTGGGAAGAGATTCCATGGTCGATTTCTGAAACAATGACTATGATATGAATTAAACCATAGATGCGAGTTGTTGCAACAACCGACAGCTCTGTGTGAAATGGTGACGGTTGCTTCAAAGGTTCCGAGATTCTCTCTCTCTCTCTCTCTCTCTCTCTATATATATATATATATATATATATATATATATACACTAAAGATTGATTGTTGCAATTACAAGGAATGAGAATCGAGTTACAGTTGAATATCTTGAAATCTGTATTGATGGCAAGGTTTTACAAATAGACATACCACACAGTTTTTGCACAAGTTGTTCCTTCGATGGAATCATCAACAACACTAATTGTGTTTTTTTTGGCACGTTAACAACTTTTGAATCAGATGAATCCAACAACCTAGAAACAACTCATGAATTAATAATAGCTTTGAATGAAAAGCTAGACAGGCTAAGCAGTCGTGAGAATTATTCCTTCAATAGTGTTCTTGACTCTATACTGGTTGCCTTTGAAAAGTATAAGAGTTCCATTGAGTGTGATAGGGTGGCCTCAGAAAAAGATTCTAAGATACATATTGAAGGTTGTAGTTTCTACTGCATGGGTCATCATTCTTCCAGAAAATTTCTAGAACTAGGTTAGAGGGTGGAATTTACCTTCCTTGTATATCCTAGTTGTTGCAATATATTTGTTGCCTAATGCACTTGCTGCAATTCTATTCTTGTTTCCTATGCTGAGGCGATATATAGAAAATTCAAACTGACACATTTTTACTATTCTGACATGGTGGAAACAACCACGACTCTATGTTGGATGGGGAATGCACGAGAGTCTGTTCTCTCTTGTCAAGAACACAACGTTCTGGATTCTACTTCATATAAGAAAGTTTCGAAGACAAATTCAAGCAGAGTTTAGATCTCGTTAAATAGAACTTCAGAGTATTGTCAGTATAAGTCTAAATGAATCTCTGAGACAATAAGGAAAAACACCCAAAATCCTGAACTGTGGTAAATATCTGAAAGACAACAACAGTAGTTGCTTGAAGTTTTTCAGTCTTAAATGTTTGTGCTAGCATTTCAATGGTATTTCAGATAGTCAAGACATTGGTTGACAACAAGGAGATTCTCATTATTACTTATGTCATCTACAACAACAAGAAAGCCTTGATTGTAGTCTTGAGGTCAATCTTTTGGCAAGTTTGTTATTTCCAAAACTTATCATTACGTGTCAATTCTAGGTCAACATGCTCAAGCAATTGTTCATGATGAAATCAAAGATTGAAGTTTCAAGATTGTCAAACATGTTAAGGACTATTGTGACAACATTAGGACAACAAGTGTTGAAAGTGACAATAGTGTACTTCTGGACAAAGCATCTACAAGGTTGATGCATATACTTGTAT
>JASDQU010736685.1:64195-98509 GCA_032191745.1 Picea mariana | reverse complement strand
CTAAGACATGACACGGGCTCAAGAAAATACAGGTGTGTCGGGATTTCCAGGAAATACATAGGACAACTCAAGTATATATGTAGATTATGGGCTCTTCCTATCTTAGTGCGTGCTTCAGTGAGGAGTATGGTTGACTTCCATGGTGGCTAACATCACGAGAGTGCAGATGAAATGGTGAAGGAACCCCCAACGAGCTGACTTTCCCACCTAAAAACTACATGTGCCCAGGTTGACACATGTCTTCCTGAAGCTGCATGAGCTCCACTTAACACTCGTTCACTTTCCCCAGGCACTTAGGACAACATGGTTATGTCAAACCTTAGCCTCTAGGAAATAATAATATAATAGTATTCCTTTAGAGGTAAGCCCTCTAGCTTAGCCCCTATCCCTAGACACTTAGCCCCTTCCCTACCTAGTGGAGCTTAGTCCCCCATAACTCTTTCTTTGTGGAGGGTCTACACGCAGTGATGTCATTTTTATTAATGATGAGAGTATTTACATATACAAAATTAGTCTCATTGGCCTTAGCATCTGGGCTCTTCRGCATAACAAACACATAATTCTTCCATCTTATAAACACTTGGCTCACCAGCCTATAAACATAATTACAATTTAGCAGGGGCTTGGTCTTGGGGTGTTACACGTTCCCCAGTATGGTCACCAATTTTGTTATCGAAAAAATCGGTAAGTGTGGACACAAACTAATCTCCCTAACTTYAACAAGAAGCTAGAACAAAACAGGGCAAAATACAAGCTTCTCCTTAGATTTCATTATAATATAAACTAGGTTAGAGAGGGACAAATGGCATACCATTTAAACGAYGTTTGATCCTCGCTAGTGTCATCCTTGCTCCATATTTGGATTTGTGGGATGATGAACCTGTTAAGAAGCACAAACCAAAAAAGAGAGAGAACAATGATATATATATATATTCCAATGAAGCCTATGTATAAGATCAAGGAGTTATACAATAAAAGTAGAGACACCTTTATAGGGAAGAAATGTATTACTGCATTATATTGAATGAAAGTGGAGAATACAACCCATGACTTGATGTTGAAAGGTCTCTTCCAATGGCCCTTTGCTTCAATACACACACCTTTGCTCCAATGCATTTGATGAAGAGAATTCACAACTTGACTTGGAAAGCTAAAGCAAAGCTATCACAAGTACAATCTTCAGCAGAATTCTTCATGCATAAAAAATCCTAGCCTTTCCCATGAGAGATCCCTCTTTATATAGGGTGAAAGAGGGATGGATGAGGAGATTAGGATGATCCCACTAAATCAAAGAAGCTAGTAATATCCAAACCGATCGGAGGCCACCTCATCTTCTAGAAGACTCCCTTCTATAAATTTCATGAATTTCACCTTTTTTGCTTGTTTGAGGATTCTCGCACCCTATGCACAGGAAACATGTGGCGACGCCGCAGTCTAGTTTTGGTGCAACATGTGACGATCAAGCATCGTCACACCTCAAACATTTAGCAGGGTGGGATGATCTCCTTTGATATGGTTTTTAGGAAAAGAAATATGATTCACTTCTTCATGGAGAACGTCTTATTTAGTATCTTCAGGGAACATAGAAGTGAGTCATGCACATATCATTAGTTGATCACAAGGGTGACCAAAATAATGTGTAACATAGAATCAATGATGAAACTTTGTGATGCAGGAGGCATCAATCAAACTCTCCATAGGGACTGGAAGAGTAACCAGTCGAGGGCATAAACTCTAAGTAACGATCTCAGCTTCCTAAGGTCATGCTAAACCAAAAATTTTGACGACAAGTGGACTCAAAAGTTTGTGCTATGTTCAAAGGTGACACGAATGCTGCCAATATAAGATAATATTCTTTTCTCGCCCATCTTTTTTTTTTCATAGTCAAATGAATGCTATGATACAGAGGAGGAAACGAGTGTCACAAGTAAGCAACTAGTTCCAGTAGTGGAACATACCTATGCCCAATGCAAGGAGGTACATGCAGGATATGGACACTCAGGGGAATGTTTCCTCTTGGGTATAGGGTGTCAAGATGCAAAGGATATAAACAAGGCTCTGCTTGGATGATGATGCAAACTGTTGAGTTGATAGGATTATAATGCAAAATAGAGAACTGACAATAGGCTCAATACTGCAAGCAAGAGAATGAGATGAAATTACAACTTAACTCCAAAGAATGTCCTTTTTCATAAATTTAGTCCCCTAGGCCTGAAAAATTATAAAACAATACCCATGAGAAATCTTCAAGCCACTAGTGACTACAGTATTCCTTTTTCAAAATAAGTCTACTTGGTCCGAAAAAGGGTTAAACTTACACCAAATAGACGTCCTTTCAAATCCAATTAACGAGTGTGAAATAGACAAGTTCAGTCAACAATATTTTCTCTTTTTGAGAGAGTAAAAAAAGAGCTTAAACAAGACTCAGAGGATGCTTGTTAGGGACCTAACCCCTCACTTAGGTAGAATAATATATTCCAATGTAATAAAGGTTAATATTAATAAGGCCTAGCAATAAGGAAGAATAAGTCGAATGTAAGAAGACCTAATAGAAGCTTCTTCTTCTAGAAGGATCTTCCTCTAGATGGTTCTTTTGATGTGAGAATTTTTTTCTTGGATATTATTGTAATAGAGCTCTGCTCGACTGGAGGTTTCCCCCTTGAAGAGGCAAGTGAACATTTCTCTCAGTAATCAAAGTGCTCATTCTGGTGTTATTTTCGTATCATATTGGTATTATTGTGGTGTTATTCTGGGTATATTGTTGTTCGTCTGCCATTTCTAGCATTTTATTTATGTTCTTCATACTTTTTATATCCGTAATATTACAATGTTGTTCTAATAAGCATATAATCGGGGATGCCAAGGCTCCTATGCAGGACTTCTGTCAAAATTCAGTAACTCGTAAATAACCGACACAAGCTTGGGAAAACCCAAATCTTTCAAAGTCAAGGATAATAAAATACTTGCAGAGGTTACCTTATCTACAATATATTGAAGAATGCCCCTTATCTAGAAGGGTGTAGAAGAAGGAAATCGAGGCTCTACAAGATCATTCCAATAAAAGGAAACAACCCTAGGACTTGGAGGGACCGTGCTCAGGGAGAGTAGAATTCTCCCTTGTTCAGAAGGTACAGGACTATATATTCTAAGGACATGGTTGAAGGACGCATCACCCTCCAAAAGAAGAGTGGAATTGACCAAAGATTGCATCGGCAATGTCACTTCCTTAGGCTTGTCACTCTCCAAGAGAAGAGAGGGATCGACTGAAGATTTCATCGGCATGACCACTTCTTCAACTATTGGTTGAATATGATGCAAGAAAAGAAGGTCAACAGACGCATCACCCCCAAAAATAGGAGTGGTGTCAGTCGAATATTGCATCAACATGATCGCTGGTTGAACAGGATGCGAGACAACAAGGTCAAGAAATGCATCACCTCCAAAAATAAGAGTGGTGTCAGCCGAATTTTGCATCGACTTGACCATTGTATCAACCAAAGAAGTTTGGGAAACCTAGGACGAATCAGAACCCGAAGGACCCCCAAGCAAGGACCATGCTTCTTGTACCACAACAGTAGTAGGGAACAAACGATTAAGGTGATCTCCTTTGCAAATCCTACAAATGAACTTGGGATTACGTCTTACACATCTAGGCTTATCAATCGTATGAGTGCCCCCAGCATGACTTGCAATGGTTGGTGACATGATCCCAGCATGACTTGCAGAGGCTAGTAACAAATATCCAACATGAATTGCAAAGGTTGGTGATGAATGCCCAACATGATTAGCAGAGGTTGGTCAAAAATCTTCAACATGACTAGCAGAGGTTGATGATGAACCCCCAACATGACTAGCAGAGGTTGGTGATGAATCCCCAACATGACTAGCATATGTTGGTGATGTATGTGTAGTGTGACTAGTAGTGACTAGATTTGTTCCCCCAACATGACTTGCAAAGGTTGTCGACCAATATCCAACATGACTAGCAGAGGTTGGTGATATAATGTTAGTATGACTTGCAGTGACTGGACTTGTGGCAGTTTGTTGCGGCATTTGAGATCAAGGTTCTTAGAAAGATTGGTTTTGAGAAATTGTGGGCCAGGAAGCGTTTTGGTATACACCATGACCCTGTCTGGCATGAAAGTATCCTCCTCCAAACTAATTCATAAAGGGTTGTAAGGGCCTCGTCACTGAGGAAGATGCTTGTGAAGAGAAAGAAACATGACAAGGGTTACTAAGGTGAGGATATATGTTTCCCCCATACGAAGGAACTCCATGAAGGGGGTTGCCCATACTATAAAACTGACTCCTTCTAGATGAAACACCAAAGGATATATGGAGGTCCGTCATGGGAAAATATTTCATAGGAACCAGCATAGCGGAAGAAGGATAGATGGAAGGGATGTGATAAGTAGAATGATTTCCCATTTGAGCACTTGCTCCTGGAAAAGTGAAGCTAGGATTGGATCTAAAGGAAGGAATATTCCAACCTCCTACCGTAAGAGTTGGTTGAGGGATATGACTCCCACCAAACGAAAAGGGAGAATAATGAGGCATCATGCCCCCAGACCCAAAACTAGGACTCACATAAGGAGACAAGACAGAGGATGGAAAGTGCGAAGACATGTCTGGAATACCATGAGAGAAATTATTAGAGGCCTAAGGTATTGGTTGAGTATCATGATTCGACGTACCACTTGGAAGTACAAAAGGATTCGTCCCCATGGAATGAGAAAATACCATGGGTTGGGTAGCGCTAACTGAGGGAGTCACGAGAACTCCACTAACCATAGCAATGAAAAATCATGACACAATAAAAATTCCTAAGACCAACTAATAATCAAAGAGCACACCAAAATAAACAAAAAAGGCCAATATGCACACAAACAGGATAACATGGCTGAAAGGGGCCTCCATCCCTAAATTAGGTATGTCTCACCCAAGAGGGGCCTGAGACTCCCTTCAAAAGATCGAAGGTATAAAAATCAGTTATAAGGGCCCTCGTGGGCTTAAAAACTAGTCGGTCAGATCCCCCCGGAGAGGTAATCCTCCATAAAGGTTGTGTGTTGTCCAACCCTTATCTGAGTCAGGGAACCTAAAGAATAACCCCTGCAAGTAACCTATGTGGTACCTATTTCAAGAAACTAAGCAACCATGATATAACCGATGTGCAGGAGAACAGTCGTAAGTCAGGTCCACCATATGGGCAGGGTAACAAAGATCAAAACCTCGAAAGAACCGCCTCACACAGAGGTAAAGGTACTAGAAATATCCCCATATACAAGTAGATCCCCCAAAATATATATGACGCTAAGAAGGTATTGGGGGGATATCCCCTCAACCAACTTCATGTGACCTCGTGCTTAACTCCACTATAAGCGGAGCCTCCTGATGTCACCAATTATACAAGGGATTTCACCACTCCCTTAGTCAGACACATATGTTGATTTAATAGCCTTGGACAAGTTTACTCTTAAAATCATATTCCAAGGCTCTAAATCCTAAGCTAGTTTGTGTACCCTAGAAAATAACATCGTTTCTAATAAATTTTAAATTATCAGCATTGCTTTTAGTGACCTTGCTTACTAAAAAAGGTGTGGTCATGAAAATGATGATGTTATGACTCATCAAGTAAAATAAATGAATATGGATAAAATGAAAAGTCCTAACTTCAATTCCCAATAAATGATAAGCTTTTCAAAATGCAGTTTCCAATTTAGTTCTGCAATTCAAATTAAGATGCAATATTTTTATACATGTACTAAGATCAATGATAAGAACCCAAAAGATCAAATTCCAACAATGCAAAATGATTAATATTTTTTTTATTTTCAATATAAAAGAATGAAAATGCAAGGACTGAACAAAAACTTGATATAAATATTCTATTGAATGCAATCAGAGACAAACCAACTAGGATATCAAGAAGCAAACACCTAGCCCAAGATGCAAGGACAATCAATAAAAAGGATGATGAGAAAGACACCACACAAAAATTCTACCAAAGAAAGGTTTCCTATCACTCTGCAGGCACTTAACATTCATAACAGAGACCTAAGAATACTCAACAACCATCAAAACTTACCCAACAAACATCAAACTCAGCAACCAAGCACACAATAATTATGTATGCAATTGTTCAGGAGAAAACTACGTGTATATGCTTCTTGCTGAAGGGAAACATGCGTATGTATGCGACTGTCAGGAAAACACCTGCACATATGTATTAAAACACTGTCAGGTTAAGGATGAGGATAAGAAACTCAGACTCAAAATGAACAGAGGTTGTTAATCAATCTAACGAAAAGAAACTCAATAAAAATGAGAGCAATCAAAGGAGAAAAACACTCCAAAACCTCGAAAATAATATTATTTCCCCAGTATGGTCGCCAATTTTGTTACGAGGAAAATCTCTCTATGGCACGGGGTAAACCACAACAGATGGAAATGATTGCAGAAATCAACTCTAATATCAAGTATGTTATATAAACAAATAATTCAACAAGACAATATAAAGAGCCTACCTTGTCTAGACGGTCGATGAAGTCCACCGTTGAGCACTTGACCCAAAGAAATACACCTGCAACTTGTCCTAAAAAAACCAAGAAATGCAATCATATGCTGATAATATATAAAGTTAGCACAATCAATAGCATAATCCATCAATATTCATAACAAATATTCCCATGGAATAACAATTCAAATATTTGCAAGACATTAATTGGATGAGAAAAGAGTATTTCTATTAAAATGTAATCAATAGAAGTGTATGAATTACAAACTTTCGGGTCGGCACGGTTCAAAACCGAGAAACTAAGTCCCTTCGAGTCGGGCCTCCACCACTTCAATCCTCCACCAAATGCAAGCTCATATAAGAGAGACAATGAGGTTCTCAACCAAGTAGGGAAAATCTTGGGGGTTGAAAAATGTGTTTAGAATTAAAAGGATAAAGGGATGCAGACTCAATATGAAGTGAATAATTTCACCAAAGTAAATTTTCTCTCAAAGTTGAATTATTCTCCTCATTTCCACAGCTTGGATATGGCCCATTTATAGACTTCAAATGGAACTAAAGGGCCGAATTGGAATGTTTCAGGTATATGGAAGGTCAAGGATCATGGATCTTGTGACATGACATGGAAACCCAACTCAATTTTTTGATTTGGGCACACAACCTGATGTAAACAGGATGTAATGGTGAAATATATGTATACACATGTTGTATAATTGTTACAACGCGTATATGTGGACAAATATTATTTTTAGCTCTGGGAACTGCAAAAAGGGACTTCAAGTCTGCATAGGGAAATGGAAAAGGCCTTCTGAGCAAATTTGCATAGGGTGAGGCAAATCTTGCTCTAACAATTTGTTCTAGTGTTTTTTAATAATTATTTTAGTTTTTATTAATTAATTAATATTTTTTTCTTTTTTATAATTTTATTTGCAATAGTATTAGTGTTTTAAGTGATAGTTCGGAAAAAGCTGCAATTTAAATCTGGAGAAAAAAAACAAATATGTTAATTATATAACTATGTTTCAATTCAGAGGTTGATTTCATGGTTTTGGTTCATAACAATATCAGTTGTTAAGGCCATAGTTTTAAGCAAGTTATAATGTTGACCTCAAAGAAAACATGGTGCTACTGCTAGCACCCATTTTAGTTTTAGAGGTCAATTTTAAGGATTTTTTTGGAATAGTAATGGTTGTTGAGATTAAAATTTCAACCAAGTTGTAATTTTGACCCCAAAAAAAAATGGTGATGATGTGAGCCCCACCTTTTGTTTCGGGGGTTGATTTTAAAATTTTTGTTTACAATTTTATAAGAATTTAAATCCATGGTGGAAAATTGTTGTAATTCTAACCAAGAAAAAAAAAGGGGTGCCACCAATAGCGCTTATTTTTTATTTGGATATTGATTTTGGTGTTTTTGACGCAAAAATATGGGTTTTGAGAGCTAGAGTTCTCGTTTTGAGGTCATAGTTCTTATTAAGTCGGTAACTTTGTTATGGGTAGACAAAAGTAGTCAACAAGACTTTTGTGTATCTTTTGAGGGGTTATAATCAGAAGCATCCAAAAGACCTGGGATGAAAATATGATCTATATACAACACTCTTATAACACAGTAGTCCACACTTCTATTGGTAAGTCACCTTTTGAAACTTTCTTTGGATATTTTCTACCTTCACCCTTGGATGTTGTATATGGACAACAAGGAGGAGTGAGGGAGGACCTTACAAGAGATTCTTTGAGAGAAGAATTTTTTTTTGAGAAGATTAGGCAGATCCATTTGCAAGTATAAGGGACGTTGAAGAAGTCATAGGAAAATTATAAGTCCAGACATGATCAACAAAGAACCGAGAAGTCATTCAAAGTGGGAGATAGGGTTTGGTTACAACTGAATAAGGAAATACTATAGGGTCTTAGTAATAAGATCAAGGATATGTGGTATGGCCTTTTTGTGATGCAAGAGCATTTTTGCCTCCAAAACAACCTTGTTTGATTAGACATAGGTGGTATTTGTTTTACTAAGGAGCGGGTTCCCTAATTCTTAATTATTTGTAAATTCCTATATTTTAATGGAATTAAAGACGATTGAATTAGTTGGGTTGGAATATATGTAATTGATTTTATTCTCAAGAGTTGTGAGGACTTAGGTTGATATTTACATCTCATGAAGATTTTTTGGATCTAGAGAGATCTTAGGAGTTGTTGTTGAGAATATTGAGGATCTGAAGGATCTTAGGGATTTGTGTGAGAGTTTTCAGGATCTGAAACAGATTATGGTTTTATATTCTTTTGTTTAAATGTTGTAATCCTAAGGGTGTATGGGAGATGCCATATTGTGAGGAAATCATGCCAAAAAGTGATATTATGAAAGGCCATTAGATGAGAGAGGCCTTATGTAAACCCTATGTATAGTATATGTACAAATGAGTAATGAAATCACTCTATTTTGAGTGTTACATAGAACTGTTTGTTTAAAGACCAATGTTCATCGTTGTGTGTGTTAAATATCTGCAAGATCGAATGTTACAGACTTAGCTCTCTTATTACTATGTTTGTTGGTTTCTTAAATGTATATTGAGATCCTAAAGGAAGAGTCTTGGTTGAAAGAATTCTTTGGAGAAGACTTCAAGACTAGAAYAACAAAATTCATTCGATGATCATTGATCACGTTTAGGATCAATGAAACATATTAGTTGCAGGTGTGTGTAAGCATTGATGGTGAACATAATAGAGGGAGAACCATAGTGTTCATTGGTTATAAGTTCATAAGAACAAGAGCCGCCAGATCCTTATCGTGGACCATTTGTAACCGTTGGATCATGGAGGTTAGTGTAGAAGAAGTGTCAGATGTATTAGTGAATTTGGATCATTAGATCAGGATCCAAGTGAGCCAGAGAAATCAGATCGAATATTGTGGCGAACTTTTGGATTTTTATGGGTGAGGAGAAACAATGACCGTTGGATCACAATTAGAAGTTAATAATGACCATTGATTCATAAGACAAGGTTTTATTTACGTGTTTATGCTTGGAAAAAAAAGATTAGATCTGGAATGGAGCTCTTCTAGATTGATGACCAAAATTTGTTTAGTATTCAGAGTCTGATACAATAGTATCAAGTGTTTCAGAGTTAAGTATTAAGAGTATAGTAATGAAAAATACTTTGACGAAGGCAGTGTGACCAACGATGGAGATTAATTCGGAGTAGTCCACACCAATAGATATGAAAGTAATGCCTGACAGCATATTATTGGTTATCAGAGTAAGATTGTCGGAGTGTAAGAAATACTATAAGAGATATAGTACGAAAAATGGTTGATATATATTCAAAATTTAATAGATCAACAGTTCCGAAGAAGAGACGTGGTGGATGGATGAGATACATAGCAATTGACATTGAAGAATGTGAAGTGGATACATGGAAGCTGGATCTACGAATGTAAAGTCGACACGTGGAAGATACATACAAGTCATCCGACAAGGACTTGGCGCAGTGAAAGTGAAGACTAATGAATTTGGATTGTAGATATTAAATGATTGACGATGGAGACCATTCATACGTTCAGGGTTCGAAAGAAGAGGTGTTTCATTGGAGTCCAACATCAAAGTGTTGCAGTTATTAAGAGTCTGAAAAGGAAGTTATAAGTCTCAAATATGATCGTTGGATCATATCATTATTGAATAATAACCATCTAATTGAAGACCAATATGTGCATGGTGAAATAAGATTTGAACCATCTGATAAGAGTCAGATCGACGTTGGAAAATGAACATGACAGGTTGATTCATAGTTTGAGGCTCGACAAAGGTTTATATGCCTAGAGGTGCAGAAGATTAACCCGACTCTTGAATGCTTAAGGTAAGAATTCTATGTGCATGCCAATAGAGAATCGAGATACTCTCAAAAAGGAGGATTTTTGGGCTCATGAATGAAGGTTAGAGGATCATATTGACTTCCAAGTTATAGCATAATTTAATTATAGAATTTTGTATATGTGGGAAGAACAGGCCGGGAGGTCATTGTTTTTGGTATCAGAGTAAGAATTTTTTTTTTCCTATGTATTTGATTTCTGATGAAATACCTTAAATGAACGGAGTTCATTTTTGGTATCAAAGTGAGATATTTATTTTTTCATGGGTATTTGATTTCAGATGAAATAAATTAAATGAACAAAGTTCTTTTTTGGTATTAGAGTGTAGTTTTTCTCTAAAATCGGAGGAGGAAATCTACAATTTGACGGTTGTAGAAGGAAGATTGTGAAGATCAATGACACTATATAGAGGATACAGTGACATTTCAATAGAAGGAATCCTCTACCGAATTGTGCAGACATGCAGAAAAAGGAATTAAACTCCTTACCGAATTTTTGTTGAGTCGAGGTCATTCCAACCAAGAAGCAAAGTTGGAAAGAGATGTTAATAAGACAAGATATAAGAACATATCTTGAAAGTGTTGGTTTAATTTTTTATAATTAACTCTAGTAAGGTATATTTATGATTACAGGTAGCAATAGAAGGAGAAAGGGTAATGGTGAACAACCCTTACAACTAGTAGAGTTGTGACAGAGAGAAAGGAAAGGAGCTTTTGGTAGAAAGAACCTTATGGAAAGGGATGTTGTAAATACTCCCAGCTGAAGATTGGAAGTGAGGAGAACAAAATAAGTTCTCATAGGAATTTGAGTAGGTGTAGAGCCAGAGAAGAGCAGAGGAGTGCTTAGAAGGTTCTAGTGGAGAGAACCAGTGATACCAAAAGGCCAAAGCTCAAGAGGAAGCTTGGTGAGGTATTGAGTGGGAACTAGAGGAGAGTTGCTACAGAGGCTTGATGCATTTCATATTGGACTAGGAGAAGTTCAAAACGAGGAAATGGAGATAACTATTGATGGTCATGTCATAGGTTCATAGAAAATCCACAGTAAGAGGAGAGAGAATACCAAGGAAATTGACAAAAGAGAGATGAGTCAGGAAGAGTTTGACAAAGAATTTACTAAGGTAAATGAAAGACTTAGTATAATGATGAAGCTTCTACATGAAATTGAGGAATACCAAATATATGGTTGGATACCGAGGAAGAAAAAGGTGAAATGGAACATGTTGTAGGTGAAGTTGAAGTGCAAATTGGATGCTCGGATTAGAGAAGTTGAGTATAGGAAGTCCTTGGAGACATGACTAATAATTCATTTTTGTGAACCAGAGTAGGGAGTAATTCTTGAAGAGGAAGATAAGGTTCAGAGTGAAAACCTCATGGAGAGATTGAATAAGGAGAGGATGCTAAAGGAATATAAAGAGACTCAGGAGTCTCATATTTTTAAAACTAATGGATTTTTTGTGATTGCAAGTTGTACATGTTATGTAGGTCATGGAGATAGGTAGCCACTTGAAGCTTTCCTAAAGGAAGAATTGCCTCATGAAGGCATAGAGGAGAGACAGAGTCATAAATCTGTCATGTTAGGGTAAGGGAAAACATGGTCTCTTGAAAGCTAGGAAAATGGAAGTTATGCATGTTCAAAGGATGCAGCTGATGAAGATGTGAAGAAAACAACTAATTGGCTTGGAGATATTTTAGATGACGAAGTACATGGAATATTGGAAAGAGATGGGAAAGGATAGAGTGATGCAAGTATGGAAATTGCCAGAGAAGAGATGACAGTGAAGGATGATGACAGTGTTGAAGGTCATTGGTGTATGATCATGGAGGAATCCTTACAAAAAAGTATAACTTGTTTGCAACAAATATCTCATTTTAATATAATCCAAGCACAAACTTTATTTGAACAATCATGTAGATTGAGCATGCAGCTTAAAGATATGCAATGTTGGGTGAAATTTTTTGTATTTAATGAGAAATGTTCTCAATGAGTTGAGGACAAAGAGATATGTGAAGATAAAGAGATGACAACAACCATACAAATTTTCTATGGAATTTGTAGTAGACAAATTATATCAATGATATGTACCATCACGAGGCAAGACTTACCATGAAATTGGCTAAATTATGGAAGCATTTGATGAAGGTTTCCAAGTCGAAACACCAGAAGAAGAAAGAGAGAAGCATGTTAGTACAACTTGTGAAAGAAAGCAAGTATTTTTCACAACAACATAGTAAGGTATGGGATCCTAGAAGGTTGTAGGAAACAACAATGGAACAACAAGACAACACGATAAGTAGGCAACAACATAAGATTTGGGATCCTAGTGGACAAAAATCATGCAATAGAGCATATGGACAACATCATTAGAGGGATTAAAGAAGACAAAAGTAATTGAAGACTCATGATCAGGAGATCATGAAACATTTTAACCCTGGGATCTGATGCAGGAGCATTTTTTCCTCCAAAACAACCTTGTTTGATTAGACCTAGGGGGTATTTGTTTTAATAAGGGATTGGGTTCCCTAATTCTTAATTATTTGTAAATTCCTATGTTTTAATGGAATTTTAGAAGATTGAATTAGTTGGGTTGGAATATATGTAATTTATTTTTTTCTCGAGAGTTGTGAGGACTTAGGTTAAGATTTAGATCTCATGAAGATTTTGTGGATCTAGAGAGACCCTAGGAGTTGTTGTTGAGAATATTAAGGATCTGAAGGATACTAGGGATTTGTGTGAGATTTTTTAGGATCTAAAATAGATTATGGTTTTAGAGTCTTTTTGTTTAAATGTTGTAAGCCTAAGGGTGTATGGGAGAATCCATCCAACAAGGAAATCAAATCATAGAGTGAGATTATGAAAGGACATCGGATGAGAGAGGCATTATGTAAATCATATGTACAATATATGTATAATTGAGTAATGAAATCACTTTATTTCGAGTGTTACATGGAACTATCTGATCAAATACCAATGTTCATCGTTGTGGGTGTTAAATCTCTACAAGATTGAATGTCACAGGCTTAGTTCTTTTATGATTATGTTTGTTGTTTTCTTAAATATATGTTGATATCATGGAGGAAGAGTCTCAATTGAAATAATTCTCTGAATAATACTTCAGGACTAGAACAATGAAATTCATTTGATGATCATTGATCACTTTCAGGATCAATGATCAATATTAGTCGCAGGTGCATGTAAATTATTATGAACATAATAAAGGGAGAACCATCGTGTTCATTGGTTATGATTTCAGAATAAAAAGAGCCGCCAGATCCTTATTGTGGGCCATTTCTAACCATCGGATCATGGAGGTCATCACAGAAGAAGCGTCAAATCTATTAGTGAATCTAGATCGTTACATCTGGAGTGAAGTGAGCGAGAGATGTTGGATCGAAGATTGTGGTGAACTTATGGTGTTTTGCAGGTGATGATAAACAATGACCGTTGGATCATAATTAGAATTTAATCATGACTGTTGATTCATAAAACAAGGTTTTATTTGTGTGTTTATGCTTGGAAGAATGAGATTAGATATGGAATGGAGCTCTTCTAGATCAATGACCAAAGTTTGTTCAGTATTCGAAGTCTGATACAATAGTATCAAGTGTTTCAGAGTTAATTATTCAGAGTGTAGTAATGAAAAATACTTTGACGAAGGAAGTGCAACCAACGATAGAGATTAATTCAACGTAGTCCAAACAAATATCTACGAAAGTAATGTGTGGCAGTAGATTATTGGTTAGCTGAGTAAGACTATCAAAGTGTAAGAAATAACCCTAGATATATGGTCTGACAGATGGTTGAGATCTATTTAGAATTGAATAGATTAACGACTTTGAAGATGACACATGGTGGTTGGATGAGATACATAGAAATTGACACCCACGAATGTGAAGTGGACATGTAGCAGTTGGATCCACGAATGTAAAGGTGACATGTGGCAGATACGTATAAGTCATTTGATGAGGACCTGGCATAGTGGAAGTGAAGACTAATGAATCGGGACCGTAGATAATAAATGAGTGACGATGGATATCATTTAGATGTTCGAGGTCCAAAAGAAGAGGCATTTCATTGGAGTCCAATGTCAGAGTGTTGCAGTCATTAGGAGTCTGAAAAGGAAGTTTTGAGTCTCATATCTGACCATTGGATCATATCACTTTTGAATAATAACCATCTGATTGAAAACTAATATGTTCATGGAGAAATAAGATTTGAGCCATCTGATAAGCGTCATATCGATGTTGGAAAATGAACATGACAAGCCAATTCATATTTTGAGGCTCTACGGAGGTTTATATGCCTGGAGGTGGAGAAGATTAACCCAACCCTTGAATTATTAAGGTAAGAATTTCATGCTCATTCCAACAGAGAATCAATATAATCTCACAAAGGAGTATTTTTGGGCTCATGAATGAAGGTTAGAGGAGCAACTTGACTTCCAAGTTGTAGCAAAATTTAATTATAGAATTATGCACATGTGGGAAGAACATGCCATGAGGTCATCATTTTGAGATATTGGAGAAGGTGGGAGACAATTCCTATAGACTCAATCTACTCCCATTCATGTACATTTACTCAATAGTGAATTTGGAGAACTTGAAACTCTTTGAGCCTTCCATGTTGGATTAGGAGGAGGATCAAGTCCTACCTACCATAGAGTACTTATTACCATATGCTCAGGAATATTTGGAAGAGGATAGAGTTTTCTCAATCTACCCCCAATCATGTACATTTACTCAATAGTGAATGTGGAGAATTTGAAATTGTTTTAGCCTTCCATGTTGGATCAGGAGGAGGAGCAGGTTCTACCTACCATAGAGTACTTATTACCAGATGCTCAGGCAGATTTGGAAGAGGAAATAATTTTGCAGAAGAGGCATAGAACTAAAATATAGGGGAAGGATGACCTTTGGCAGATTGGGTTGAAAGGACAACTTCCAGGAAAATAAAAATGGTATTGTAGGGAGAAGGTAGAGGAAAATTTCCATCACCTCATTCAATGAAGATTTTAGGGACCAAAATCCTCCCTAAATAGGGGGGTATGATTTGTATTGGATCATTATATAATTTTTTATCTATCTCAGTACTTTTTGGGTTGAAAAAATTGGAGGAATCAACTTGGAGAGCCATTTTAGCGGCATGTCCCAATTTGGAAAATTGCATCCAAAAAACTATATAAAATATTCTAGATCCATTTTGAGGAATCAAAAAAATTTTATTCTTGGTTCAACCCTACTTTGAAGGAATATTCCATATTCTACACACCGAGACCTTTCCAACGATGCAAGAATCACCTCAATTAGAGCTCAAATGCGAAAGTTATGCTTTCTACAACTTGACCTACCTTGTTGACCACCATAGTACGAGTGGATGCCACATCAACTCGTATTTCTCAAAACATGTGGGGCTAGCCACATGTGAAATTTCAATAAGATTCTAGAAGGTCCAAACCTTATCACTAATCGATGGTTGATAAATTCAAATACCTATCCCTAGATGACTATCGAGCTATGTTAAATATTGGGCCATTAGAGAACAATTTTTTGTTTGACTATGACTGGGAGAAGAAGTTCATCGAGAAAAAATAAATTTGCGGAAAGGTTTTCATTATGAGAATCAATAGTGGGAGAATGAAAGGTATCATAGTGGGGCACATTGGTTTATCCAAAAGATGTCTTGCAAAGGAAAACCAATAACCTCAATGCCCAAATTGCTTATTTTTTCAATGTGGCAATTGACACCGGTGTGGAAGGCTCATCGTCACCATGATTTTCACCAAAAAAGACAATGACCACCCACTTTATTGGGTGAAGAAAGTGTGGAGGATACTAGTAGATAAGAGGCCCAGGATGCTCAAGTCGATGACTTGGGGTGATCCATAAATGATAGGCCCATGGCATGTCCATTTTGAAAACACATATACCAATTATAGAATAAGAAAAATATTTCTTTGCAAACTTCATTTCTAATATGGGTGTTTGAGCTTGGTTTTCTCATTGTGTTTCCAAATCCAAGAACTAAATTTCTTACACCACCTTCTTCAAGAACAATGTGATGAAATAGTACAACAACCCCAATAATTGTTGTCAAAGTATCTTTAATGCTATGCACCCCTCTAATCAATATAAGGAAAGAATGAGATTTATTATTAACTAGATTTGTAGAGTGTTAGGGACCTAACCTACCTAACCCCTCACATAGGTAGAATAATATATTTTCCATGCAATAAATGCCAACAATAGTTAATAAGTCCTATTTAATAAATATGAACAATTCAATGTAAGAAGACCTAATAGAAGCTTCCGCTTCTAGAAAGATCTTCCTCCAGAATGTTCTTTAGAAGATAGAATTAGTATAAATAAGAGTATGAGGCATGATAAATATTTGTCTTGAGAATTATTGTAATAGAGATCCGCTCTGCTAGAGGTTTCCCACTCAAAGAGGCAAGTGAACACTGCTTTCTATCAATAAAGGTATCATGTTTTGTTGTGTTTCTCTACATTTTTTTGTTCTGCTGGTATTTTATGTAGTATTTTTGTTTTTTGCTCAATATATAGAAATGGCACCTAACAAGTGGTATCAAAGCACTTTCCTCTACATAAAACGTGGGATTTTTTTGGGGGGGTAGAGACATGTATTGTCAACATCTTTAAATAAAAAATATATGTCGTTCAAGAGGTAAAATTGCAGTGGGGAAGACTACAGACAGGAAATACAGACGATTTCACAGGGTTGTCTAGAAACCAAAGTTACACCTTGTTGGAAACATCTGTAACACATGTTAGTAGCCTTCGAGTAGTACTACATCAAAAAGAATATGTACACAACCATCACTCCCACTTATTGTTAGGTATATCGGGAGTCCCCTAGGTCTCCTAAAACTAGACCTAGATTAGTCGATCGACCACCTGACTACTATAGTGACACCGAGAAAAAAACTTGTGAAGACACTCTATAGTACCTACGTAATCAGGTAGTACGACTAAGGGTAAGTTCGAGCCTCCTTATTTTGTTCCCTGAGATATTGGTCCAAGTACTATTATTCGACCCCGCATGTATATTAGAGAGCTATAGCACAAGGAAAACCCTTGTCTATAGGAACCTTGTAAACCATAACCCATGGGAAAGAAACATAACAACAAAGGAATAGACAATATCTATTGTTGTGCAACCTTGACTTCTACATTTTGGTTGCAGAATTTCTAGAATTTTTTTCTAGTTAACAATTTGGGTCATTCGTCACTGTAGTGTTCTATAGATCAAAGTATAACTCTGCAAGAGAAAAAAAAAAATGTATAGTGGTACCTCCAACACCCTTATTTGGGACCCATCCCATTGGATTCCTCTCTTTTCCAAGATTGTAGTTGTACCTATCATTTTTAAGCCTTTTTTTTTATCATGGACCTAACATCCTTATTTGAGACCTCTCTTATTGGATTCCCCTCTTCACCCTAATCCTTTTGGTACCTATCCCTTATTAGTATTTTTTACTATGGACCCACTCACCCTTCCATGTACCCTTATTTGGAACCTATCCCATTTACTTCCTCTCTTTGCACTGCTAATTGAGGTACCATTCACTAGTAACCCCTTTTTTGTGCAGACCCACCCACACCTTTACCTCCCCAATGGCCCACAGCCGCAACCAAGATTGGGATCAACGCCTCACTTCCATGGACAAATTCAATGATAAAAATAGTAATGATATATATGACCTTACTTCCAACATCGCTAGCATTAATCCCTTCCTCACCCCATTAGAATCACTTCCCGCAACAATGACACACTTGATAGCCATGTGTCAACAATCCCAAGACCCAGTGAATAACTTGAATGCATTTTTTAAGAAATCCCAATATCCTTTCTATTTTGCACCACCTTATAACCTTGAAGGAACCAGATCCTCCCATTCCAAATCCAATTCCTTTCATTCCAACCACTTTCAGTTGGACTTGTGTCTTCCTAGATTGGAGGTGAAGAAATTTGATGTCTCGAATCCCACAGGCTGGGTCACTCAAATGGAACACTATTTATCTCTGCACAACATTACTAATGAGTTGGAAAAACTTTTTTATGGTGTTCTCTATCTAGATCCTGAATGATGGAAATGGTGGCAATGCAGAAAAATTCACGCTAAGGGTATGTGGCTTGGACACAATTTTTTGCAGAGCTTTATGAACACTTTGACACCGACACCCACCATTTAGGTTGTTTGACCAAGTTAAAACAATTTGGCATAGTGGAATACTTTATAGATACCTTTGAGCACTTGTCTTTCCACATGGAGGGCATGTCAGATGATTTTATTCAGGAATTCTTTATCAATGGTCTAAAGGATGAAATTCGTACCCATGTCCTAATGGATCGAACCCATACTTGGGTGGAAGCTACTAAAAGAGATAAGGAAGAGCAATAGATTGTCTCCTCCCAAACCAGAAAATCCTCCTTTATTCCTCAACCTAAACCCTCCAATCCCACCCCTCCTCTTAATCCACTAAAGATCCAGAAATCGACTCGGGCAGAAATGGTTGAACATCGACTCAAGGGCCTTTGCTATAATCGTGATGAAAAATATTTTCTAGGACACATGTGTAAGGAACATAATCTTTTATGGCCATTTCTAAGGATGTTTCTGAAGAAGAAGTAGAGCCTCCCCCTTGTGGCAGAGATACCCGAGCCAATAGATATTACTTTTCCCTCTAAGCCACCAGAAATTGAACCAGTCATTTCATTGAATGTCCTCACTGGATTTTATGATCCCCAAACCCTCAAGATAATTGGATACATTAAGAATTAGAAGGTCATCATCCTAATTGATAGTGGCAATACTCATAATTTTATTCATCGTCACATTTCCCAAGAAACCAATTTCTATATCTGTGTAGACAACAATTTTCAAATCATGATTACCAATGGAGGTTCCATGAAATGTGAGGGGCATTGTGAAAATTTTCATCTCCAAATTGGTTATTACAACCTGAAATCTCATATTTTTACTGTCGACGTGGGTGGTTGTGACATTGTGCTTGGTGAAAAATGGTTACACACTCTCGGTCCCATCCTCATGGATTTTAAGGAATTAACCATGCAATTACAACAGGAGGGACAATAGTATAAGTTGCAAGGAATCACAACAGTCTCCCCTAAGATCATCAGTTCCCATTGAATGGAAAATCTCCTAAACAAAGGTGATTCAGGCATTATTTCCCAACTCCATTATATTCAAGCAGTTAAGACACCCTTTTTTCATCCTAACCTCCAATCGATCCTCTCCAAATATCAAGTTATTTTTTCCACTCCCCATGGAATTTCCCCTTCCCATGGTGTTCATAATCATTCCATTCCTCTAGTTCCGGGAATTCTTCCTCCCAATGTTTTCCCTTATCCTCATCTCTTTTCCCAAAAGAATAAATTGAGAAAGTTGTTCAAGAATTACTCGAAGTGGGTGTTATCCGTTCTAGTACCAAACCATATTCTTCTCATGTGGTCATGGTACTCAAGAAAGAAGGCACTTGGTGCATGTGTCCATACTTTCATGCCCTCAACAAAATCACCATCAAAGACAAATTTTCCATTCCTTTCATTGATGATCTATTGGATGAATTGAGTGGTGCTCAGTACTTTACTAAACTTGATCTTTGTTCTGGCTACCACCAGATACACATGAAAAAGGAAGACATTCCCAAGACTGCATTTATAACTCATGAGGGTCACTATGAGTTCTTGGTAATTCCCTTTGGCTTGTGTAATGCTCCCTCCACTTTCCAAAGTCTCATGAATCATGTCTTCCATATTTTTCTCCATCATTTTGTCTTAGTTTTATTTGATGATATTCTCATCTATATTAAAATTTGGACTGCCCATATCACCCATGTGGATCAAGTTCTCCATCTACTCTCCCAACACAAACTTTTACTCAAACAATCTAAATCTTCCTTTGTAGCATGAGAAGTGGAGTACTTGGGTCATATTTTCAGTAAGGATGGTGTATGAGTGGATCCTAATAAAATGGAATCTATGTAGGATTGGCCTCGCCCTAAAAATATTAAGATCTTGCGTGGTTTTCTAGGCTTAACGGGATATTATTGCAATTTTGTTCAGAATTATGGAAAAATTGTAGCACCTCTCACTCCTCTACTTAAAATAATTCTTTCACTTGGACTCCAACAACTGATCAATCCTTCCATGCCTTGAAAGAAGATATGTTCATGACTCTAGTGCTAGCCCTTCTTGACTTCGCAAATACTTTTGTCCTGGAATGTGATGTTTTAGGGAAAGGAAATTGGGCAGTCTTCATGCAAGATGGTCGGCCTTTGGCCTTCACCAGAAAAAAAAATTCAAAGAGACATTTGGGCCAATCAATCTATGAAAAGGAAATGTTGGTTATTCTGCATGTCATGGATCTCTGCCATCCTTATCGATTGGGGCAACTCTTCCAAATTAAAATTGATCATCATAGCCTCAAGTATTTTTTGGAACAACAAATTTCATGCTTGGAGTAACAAAAATTGGTGACCAAGTTATTTGGATATGATTATGAGATCGTTTACAAGAAGGGAAAAGAAAATATAGTTTTTGATGTTCTTTCTAGGAAGTATGAAGAAGAAGGTGTTGAAATATACCTGTAGAATCAACACTTGCTATTTTTTGATACCATGTTGATATTTTACCACTCTACTCAACACCCGACAGTTATCTCAAAATAAATCACTTTATCTACTACAAGCACAACTGAGTAATTAACTTAAACATGCAATGGAAGCATAAACTATGAAACCAAAATATCACACACAAGACACCAATAGTTTTTAGTAAACTACCCCTAGAAATACCCCAGAGGGAAAACCAGTTCCAATATTATTTTATTAAGGTCAAATCAGGGCTCTCGTAACAAGAAAAATGGCCCACTAAGAGAAATACAACTACATAAAAACTTGACCAAGTCCCCTCTATTGTACGACCCCTGAACAACACACTTTGCTAGGTATACATGATTTAACTTAAGCTGGCCTACATACATACCTAAATATATCAATTGTGAACCATGTACATGTACAGAAAACCCATACAAACACTTTCATACATCGCTACGCTTTCCTCTAGATTCTATCCTCTGAAAACCACCCGCGACTGCCTCTTCTCTCTCTTCTCCTTGACCTATATGATCTCTAGATGAAATTACTTCTCCACTTATCCAAGATCTTGAATCAAGGTCCTTTGTGATCCAACTGTCTCTGCATCAACACTTGGATTAAATATCTTCACCCAACATGTGAGATCTCCTCACTCTTATATTGTAAGCAAAAGTCCATCTTTGCTTCTACACTCCTCACACTAGAGAAAGTCTTTCTTTGGTAGGTCCAACCTTGATCTCTCATCAAGGTTACCAATCTCAGCATCTCACCAAAGATCTCAACCTTGGAATATCACCAAATATCCCTTGCTCTTGGAATCTCACCAAGAGTCTCCATTTCTCTAAGCATTTCACCAAGAGTCTCCCGATCTTGGAATCTCACCAAATATCCTCACCTTGGTATTTCACCAAGTGACTTCCTCTTGAAGTGCATTCTCCTTTACCCGAGACTTGATTTTATAATCATGAGTTATAATCTATTTCCAATCTCAAAAGTTATCTACGGTTTATATTACTTCTCACACCCACTTAAGATTTACATGCTTAGATTACATGCTAATTATTTTTAGCAATTTCCTTAAATAACTCAACTCACTAATAAAAACACTTTTAGTTTAATTAATTCCTTTTAACTAAAGTAAAATCACATTAGTCTTTAGATGACTTCCACATTCTAGAAACAAGCCAATGTGGAAGTACCTATTCGATGCTACCACTAACATCAATAGAAGGGTATCTCTTTTCCCTCTCTTTTATTGTACCAGATTGGATCCAAGTTGTTTTCCAGGAATGGATGCAAGACCCCAAACTTTCTCACCTAATCCAACAATTGAAACACTAGTCTCCAACTTCTTCAGGGTACTCTTGGAAAACTGAAGAGATTCTCTACAAATACCATCTATATTTAAGAAAACAATCAAAAATTAAATCCACGGTGCTTTCTGAGCTTCATGCTTCACCCACAGTTGGGCATTCAGGGTTTACCAAAACCTATGAACAAGTCAAACGTACTTTTTTTCTAGGATGGTGTGAAACAATATGTCTTCACCTTTGTGGCTAAAATGTGATGTATGTAAACACAATAAGGGAGAAATAGTCAAATCCCCAGGCACACTCCAAATGCTCCCGATTCCCCCCGATATTTGGAGGGATATTTCTATGGACTTCATTGTTGTCATACCTAAATCGAAAATAATTCATCCATCATGGTGGTAGTTGATTGTATTTCCAAATATGCTCATTTTTGTGTTCTTCAACACCCATTCACAACATCCATAGTGGCTCAAATTTTCATGGATAATATCTTCAAACTTCATGGCATGTCTCATTCTATTGTTTCTGAGAGAGAACCAACTTTCACCATCAATTTTTGGCAAGAATTGTTCAGGCTCCAAGGAACACAATTGCATCTCAGCACTGCCTATCATCCCCAAACTAATGGCCAAACAAAAGTTGTCAATAAGTGTTTAGAAACATATTTTCATTGTTTTTCATCTGGCAGACAAAATTAGCATGCTCTGTGGTTACCCCTAGCTAAATGGTGGTACAACACCTCTTATNCATCCCCAAACTAATGGCCAAACAAAAGTTGTCAATAAGTGTTTAGAAACATATTTTCAGTGTTTTTCATCTGGCAGACAAAATTAACATGCTCTGTGGTTACCCCTAGCTAAATGGTGGTACAACACCTCTTATCATACAACTACTCACATGACTCCTTTTGAGGTTGTCTACAGACAAAATCCACCGTCTGTTCTCTCATACATGTCAGGTGTATGAAAGGTTTAGGAGGTTGAAAAAAATGTTCTAGTTTAAGAGGTCATTCTCCATACCCTCAAAGAAAATGTGGTCATGGATCAAAATCACATGAAGCAACAAGCAGATCAAGGTCGTTTTGAACGTCAATTTTCTTAAGGAGACCATGTGTTTCTTTTTCTGCAACCTTGTAAGAAGACTTCACTCAAATATGAACATTTTTAGAAAATTTATCCCAAATTTTATGGTCCTTATACAATTCTCAAGCGAGTGTGGTTTGTGTCCTACTAGATAGCTCTACCCAATCATTCTAAGATCCATCCTATTTTTCATGTCTCATGCTTAAACAAAGTGATTAAAACTAAGTGTCAAACACAAACCAATATCCCTAAATTAAATGAAGAAGGTTCCATTTGGTTGCAACCACAAGCAATATTGGACAGACAAGAGCATCATCTCCATCAACGCACCATCATGGAAGTGTTAGTTCAGTGGAAATATGCAACTCCAGAAGATGCCACCTGGGAGCCGACCACCATTCTGAAATAATTTCTTCATCTCAATCCTTGAGGACAAGGTTGTTCTTCATGGGGGAGGGCATGTTAGGGACCTAACCCCTCATGTAGGTAGAATAATATATTTTCCATGTAATAAAGGTTGGCATTAGTTAATAAGGCCTATTTAATAAATGCGAACAATTCAATGTAAGAAGACCTAATAAAAGCTTCCACTTCTAGAAAGATCTTCCTCTAGAATGTTATCTATAAGATAGAATTAGTATAAATAAGAGTAGGAGGCATGAAAAATATTTGTATTGATAATTATTGTAATAGGGAGCTACTTTTTTGGAGGTTTCCCCATCGAACAGACAAGTGAACATTGTTTTCTATCAATAAAGGTATCATTTTTTGTTGTGGTTCTCTACATTTTGTTATTCCTCTGGTATTTTTTGCAGTGTTTCTGTTTTCTACTCAATATAATAGAACCGATACCTAACATAAAGGAAGGATTCAAAATCCTAGAGTTAGGATCTTGAAGAAACAATGAGATGAGTAGCTATAGGTTGCAATATACTCAACCTCCCTCAAATCGTTGTGTATAAGACGAAATCCATGGATGTATATATATCTCATCAAACAAGATGACTAGCCAAAAAAAATAATGCATGGACTTTGCTTATCGATTAATTCAATCCCATGTCAAAACATAGACCTCCATATATCTCTTGTATTCACCACAAAAAAAAAGAACTCTAAATTGAGAAAACATAAGGTAAAAATTGATTTACTATGGAAGAGGAGCCAATGGGGAATGGAAATCAAAACAATGAGTTTGTGTGTAACTATAATATGTGATTTGTACACAAAAAAAACACCAGAACTAGATATACATACAAATCCATGAAATTGAAGCAATTACATAGTGATAAAATTCACAATTGACACACAAATTTTACCCTGGAAGACCAACATTTAATGGGGATTTTATTAGGCTCAAGAGACAATTACAAAGGGGTGATTTATACATAGATTTTGTGTATTGTTACTCACTGGAGATACAAAGTTGTAGATGGACATGGCTCATAGACACCTTCACTCATCGTGGATAGGAACCTTGACTTCTTCATCCACCAATCTTCAAGTAGGTTTCAATCTTCAAGCTCTCTTTTCTACAAGCTTCCTAAGTTCTCTTTGCATCTCCCCCTTGTTGATGTCCTTGTTCATTATAGCCTTCATTTTTAATGGGTTGCCTTTGTAAAGCCAACCATCATAATGATTCATTTCCACTTCCAACTAAAATTTGGACATTTTATCAACTTTGCTAAAAAATTACATGCTTATTACAAATTTACAAGAGGTTTGGCAAGGATCTGATTTGGATAGGGGGATCCTATCCAAATTCTGGTGGAAGGGCACCCATTTCTACAGTAGGAGCATAAAATTCATCTTGATATGCATGTTCACTACCAAGGATGGGCAAAGATTGACATTAAGGATAGGATGAATCCCCTCTTGATTCCCTGCTATGACTCGTCTAACATCACCCCCTTCCTCTTCTCCCCCATCGATGCACTTGAGACTCACAACTTCAACTTCCATCTTAGGGACGTTTGTTGTGTGGCTGTGGAAACGATACTTGGTTTCTTTGAGCCTATGATATTGAGTTCCATTGATAGTCAAAGAATCTATACAATGGTTGATGTGGGATTGGTGATGAATTATCCCACCGTGGTGGCCATAACACATGTTGTTCATAACAAGCAATATTTTTCATTGGTGGGAGGCATGGAGGATTTGCTAGTTGTTGGGTATGTGTCATATTATTTGCATGACTAGAACTAGTGTCTATGTTGCATCAGGCGCACGGGGGGGTCACAGGGGGGAATATCCCCCCTGCGCGAGGGTTTGAGGGAAGCACCCTAAAAAAAAATTTTATTGGTTTTCGTGTCCGTTTTTGGGAGCTTTTTCGACACATGGTTTTTTGTCGACAATTTTCTATTTCCGGTTAAGGAATTAGGGTTTTTGACTAATCCTGGTTATTAGATGCTACGATGTAATACCTTGTTTCCCCCAATTTATAATTAATCATAAAATAGGAATTTCCATGCTAATGCATGAAGAAAATGTAAATGTATTATTGTTTGAGTTGTGATGCAGGAGCATCGCCAGCACATCAAGCGAGCCAGCGCGGAAGCGGGGGACCGCTGGACAAGCGAGCACCAAATTTTGAAGACACTTTGGGATTGTTGCGCAAGTCTTTAATAAATCCATTTATGAAGGAGCACTTGTATATTGTAAATGGACCTTGAGCGGATAGATCTCGTCCTTAGTAGATAGACGACATTTAATATAGTTAATGCTGGTAGATAGGAATTTAATTTTAGATTTGATAGCTTTAGAGTCCAAGAGGGAAAACGGATATAGACACCCTCATTGTATCATTGTAACATTAGCTAGAGCATTCAGAAGAGGAGCATGCAGAGAATTGTATGAAGAACACCCATGTACAGGAATTTGAATTAATAGAAGAAAGATTTGATTCAAATTCATGGTTTGTGTTGGTTCTCTGTGTATTGATGTTCTGCTCATGAATGTTTATTTCTTGTTATACATTTTCTTTTATATGCTGCGTATGTGATTTCATGTATGAATTGAAGTCTGAGAGGAAGAGTGAATGAGTTTCAATTGTTTCTCTAATTGAGCCAGAGGATTCCTGCAAGGAGTGAAGTCGAATTGTCCGCAAGGAGTGCGTTGACAGAAGGGTTTAATTAGAGATAGCTTTCATTCTCATTTCCTCAAAGGTGCAGTTGGGCACAGTGTTGTGCAAGGAGTGCGCAGGCCAGGAGAAAGTATTAGAGTTGCAATTCTGAGTGAAGCATCGAAAGACTGCTGCTGCAGGAGTGCGCAGGGTCGAGGGACTTCAACACTCAGTCAAGGTTGAAGGGTTGCCGCAAGGAGTGCGTGCAAGAGGTTTTCAAGAAGACCGAAGTTGTGGAAAATCTCAGGAGAAGTAGGCCTTCAAATTCACTGAAGGATAAGCGGGGGGAAGCTACTATCGAAGTCCTGAGGGAAGAATCACAGGTGAACGAGTCTCGTGGAGAGACACTTCTTCATTTCGTGGATTGTATGAGGAAGAACGGACGATCGAAATCCTCCGAGGAGATTTCGTGAGGTTCCGAAGATCGTTAGACCTTGCGGAGGTGCAAGGAGGATAGGGTGGGGAACGTCTGAGGGTTTCAAGCTCAGGAGTGTAGAGTCATTAATCCGTGCCACAGGAGTCGTCGGATCTACACATGATATCGTGTATCAGGGATTCGCGAGTCGAAGCTCCAATTTTGTGCAACTAGAATTGCGATATCGCTATCCGCGATATCCCGATGAGCCCTAAACGTTCTTTGTTGAGGACGCGTGTCAAGAGGTCCAAGGAAGTCAGGGTTCGGAGAATCAGGGTTTTCAAGAACCAAGTATTCTTGCAGCACGAAGTCGCGAGACGCGATATTCTGACGAGAGAGTCGTGTGGGGCCACGGGAGGTGTTGGTGGAAGACAGGTGGCGTACCATATCGGGGATCGGGAAAAGGTAAGTCCCGAATCCATTGGCCTCCGGATTCGCGATCCCGCGAATTTCGATATCCCGATAGAAGTGATGGGAATTGGAAAATTCGACTCACACGTGTACATCGGAGTTTCGGCGTATCGCGCATCGGGAGTCCGTAAGACGAGTTGCTTGATATCGCGAGTAGCGAAACCGCGATAAGAGAAATCCCGATAGGGAGAGGGAGAAGTCAGCATTGACTGGCCATCGGGTCTCGGGGATTCGAGGGCCCAGTGATCGACAGTGAACTTGCGAAACCGCGAGTTTTGATTTCCCGATAAGTATAGAAAGGGGGATCGCGGAGAAGAAAATCTGTGGGGTGTAAATTTCCTGATAGGAAAATAGAAGAACCTTAGAGTTCTTCGGGCCGAGGAGAAGAAGATCCTATGTGTGCACGTGGACCTTCCGACCTGCGGTGGTGAAGCGGTCGCGTTGTTGTCAAGTGGTATCAGAGCAGGGAATATTTCTTTTCCTTCTGTAGCAGAGAAAAAGGATTCACCATGCCGCCGAGAAGAGAAAGACAGTCACCTGATCCAGAGGATAGGGAGGTGAGAAGAAGGGGTAGACAAGTAGAAAATCCAGATATGGAAAGGCAAATGCGTGATCTGCGTGCAAGACTTGAAGATATGGAGACAGTGCAAAGATGCACAGCTAGTGCTAGGGATCTGAGTGATTCCGACAGCGAGATTGAGGCTGAACGAGAAGAGGAATTTGCAGCCGAAGATGCATCAACCGAGCATTTGATCAAAGCCATTGCCAGGATGGGTGCAAAGGCGAAGATGGATATTCCAGTTTATGAGGGAAATTTGGATGCCGAGGAGCTTCTTGATTGGATTAGAGCTCTGGATACCTACTTCGACTACGAAGATGTTGAAGAGGATAAGAAAGTCAATCATGCTGTTACGCGATTGAAAGGACATGCAGCGTTGTGGTGGGACGAGCTACAAGCTGACAGACGCTGCAAGGGCAAGCAGAAGATCAAGAGCTGGGATCGAATGATTGCGAAGATGAAAGTGAAATTCATCCCGAGAGATTACCAAATTACTCTGTTCAGGAGGATGCAGAACTTGAGACAGAAGCTAATGATAGTGAAAGAATACACTGAAGAATTCTATTGACTGAACATCAGGGCAGGTCATCGGGAGAGCGATGATGAAAAGGTTGCTAGATATCTGAATGGTCTCAGATATGACATTCAGGATGAATTGAGCATGCTAACCATCCGAACGGTGGAAGATTCTTACCAATTGGCTCTGAAAGCTGAGGAGAAGCTGAGCTAAAAGAAAGGACAGAGGGGCCGAGGCAGAAGTCAGCCCAGAGGCAAAGCAGTTGCCCAAGATAAATACCAGAAGCCCAAGGAGGAATGGAAGAAACCTTAGGGTAAAGTTGAAAGAGGTGGAACCTCACAGAGAGGGCCATATGTTGAACAGAGAGGGCATCATACAGAGAAGAGTGGAGGATATGCTGATGGCAATACTTTTCCTCGTACTAGAGGCAGAGGAAGAGGAAGAGGTGGAGTAATTACATGCTTCACATGCAAAAAGAATGGGCACAAATCATACGAGTGTCTAGAGAAAAAGAAGGATGGAGGAGAAGCTCACATCACCGAAGCGCAGAAACGGGATGTTGAGGCCGAAGACACAGAAGGCGGAAGGTCACTGATGACGCGTAAAGTTCTCTTAACACCCGGAAAGGAGGTGGAGGACTTATCTCAAAGGACCAGAATTTTCAGAACAACTTGCAAGACCAAGAGTAGGGTGTGCAAGGTTATCGTGGACAGTGGTAGCACAGATAATCTCATTTCAACTGAGATGGTGGAAAAGCTGGAGCTGGAGACAACTCATCACCCGAATCCATACAAGGTTTCATGGCTACAGAAGGGACATCAGGTATGTGTCACTAAACAGTGTTTAATTGAATTCAAGATAGGAGGGTATAATGATAAAGTACTCTATGATGTCATTCCTATGGATGTATGTCATCTATTACTGGGTAGACCATGGAAATATGACATAAATGTGATTCATGATGGGAGAATGAACACATATACCCTAGAGAAGAATGGGAGAACCCATATGTTGCTTCCGATAAAAGATAAGGAGGTGAAGCTGGAAGTAAGCAACAAAATACTTCTCATGAGTGGGAAGGAACTTCTTACAGAGGTTAAGAAGAAAGGAGATCCACAATTCTTTGTGGTCAGGAAACCGAGGATTGTTCTGACTAGCACAAGAGTCGATGATTTACTAGATGAGGTTCAGGAACTGTTGGAAGAGTTCGCTGACATCATTGTGGATGAACTACCTTGTTCATTGCCACCGATAAGGAGCGTGAGTCACCATATAGACCTCATACCAGGAGCCAGTTTGCCGAATAAAGCCGCGTACAGATTGATGCTGCAAGAGAATGAAGAGGTTAAGAGGCAAGTTCAAGACTTGTTGGACAAAGGATTGGTCAGAGAGAGTTTGAGTCCATGTGTTGTTCCAACGGTACTCAGTCCGAAAAAGGACGGAGGCTGGAGGATGTGCACCGATTCGAGGGCGATCAACAAGATAACCATCAGGTACAAGTTTCCATTGTCGAGGATGGATGATTTGACAGATTGCTTGAGCGGAGCAGAATACTTTTCAAAGGTTGATTTGAAGAGCGGATATCACCAGATTCGCATGAGAGAAGGTGATGAGTGGAAGACAGCCTTCAAAACAAACGAAGGACTGTATGAATGGCTTGTTATGCCGTTTGGCTTAACAAATGCACCGAGTACCTTTATGAGGTTAATGAATGAAGTCCTAAAGGAGTTCATCGGGAAGTTCGTCATTGTGTATTTGGATGACATACTGATTTATAGTAAATCAGAGACTGAACACTTACAACATTTGGCTACAGTGATGCGGAAACTACAGCAGGAGAAGATGTTGATTAACATGAAGAAGTCCTCATTCATGAAGACAGAACTCATTTATTTGGGACTTGTTATTTCAGAAAATGAGTTGAGTATGGATCCGGATAAGGTAGAAGTGATCAAAAATTGGCCATCACCGAGGAATGTTTTTGAGGTAAGGAGTTTTCATGGTTTGGCTAGTTTCTACCGAAAATTCATCAGGAATTTCAGCGGAATCAGTGCAGCGATGATGGATACAGTGAAGAAGCGACATAAGTCTTTTCATTGGATGACTGAGGCCGAACAGAGTTTCAATCTGTTGAAGCAATAGATCACAGAACAACCGGTTTGGTGTTGTCGGATTTCCTGAAGACATTTCAGGTGAAATGTGATGCAAGTGGATTTTCCATCGGAGTGGTCTTGAGTCAGGAAGACAGGCCAATTGCATATTTCAGTGAGAAGATGGATGAGGCGAAATTGAAATACTCCACGTATGACAAGGAATTTTATGCTATCATACAAGCGTTGAAGAAGTGGAGGCATTACTTGATTCTGAAAGAATTTGTTTTGTATAGTGACAATCATGCACTACAGTTTGTGACTCAACAGGCGAAGTTGAATCAGAAACATGCCAAATGGGTAGAGTATATGCAGAATTTCACGTTTGTGATTAAACATATTTCGGGTATTGCTAACAAAGTGGCTGATGCTTTGAGCAGGAAATGTTTACTGTTACAGGAGTTCCGAGTCAAAACATTGGGTTTTGAGGACCTCAGGGACATGTACGCAAGAGATGCAGATTTTGCAGAGGCATATGAAGCAACTGAGAATCTAGTTCTTAGAGATAGAAGCCCATGGATAGTCTATATGATCTAGGAAGGATTGTTGTTCAGAGGCAATCAACTGTGTATTCCGAAATGCTCCATGAGGGAGAACTTGTTGAAGGAGAAACACAGTGGTGGATTGGCAGGACACTTTGGCCATGATAAAACATTCACGAAGCTGAGCGAATCATACTTTTGGCCAGTAATGCGAGCAGATGTCAAGAGGTTCGTTGACAGATGCAAAATTTTCCAGCATTCCAAACGGAGGAAACAGAATGCAGGGTTTTATCAGTCGTTTCCCATACCGGAGCGGCCATGGGAGGCGATAAGCATGGATTTTGTATTGGGGTTGCCGAGGACACAAAGAGGTGTTGATTCAATCTTTGTGGTGGTGGATATATTTTCTAAAATGGCACACTTCATCCCATGCCAGAAGACCAGTGATGCGACACACATCGCAAATCTCTTTTTCAAAGAGGTCATTCGACTTCATGGGTTGCCGAAGAGTATAGTTTCAGACAGAGAAACAAAATTCATAGTGCAGTCGAATTGTCCGCAAGGAGTGCGTTGACAGAAGGGTTTAATTAGAGATAGCTTTCGTTCTCATTTCCTCAAAGGTGCAGTTGGGCACAGTGCCGTGCAAGGAGTGCGCGGACTAGGAAAAATTCTCAGAGTTGTGATTCTGATTGAAGCATCGAAAGACTGTTGCTGCAGGAGTGCGCAGGGTCGAGGGACTTCAACACTCAGTCAAGGTTGAAGGGTTGCCGCAAGAAGTGCGTGCAAGAGGTTTTCAAGAAGACCGAAGTTGTGGAAAAGATCAGGAGAAATAGGCCTTCGAATTCACTGAAGGATAAGCGTGGGGAAGCTGCTATCGAACTCCTAAGGGAAGCGTTGCAGGTTGGTGAGCAAGTGAACGAGTCTCGTGGAGAGAAACTTCTTCATTTCGTGTATTGTATGAGGAATAACGGACGGTCGAAATCCTCCGAGGAGATTTCGCGAGGTTCTGAAGATCGTTAGACCTTGCGGAGGTGCAAGGAGGATAGGGTGGGGAATGTCCGAGGGTTTCAAGCTCAGTAGTGCAGAGCCGTTAATACGTGCCACATGAGCCGTCGGATCTACACGTGATATTGTGTATCGGGGATTCGCGAGTCGAAGCTCCAATTTTGTGCATCCAGAATTGTGATATCGCGATCCGCGATATCTCGACGAGCCCTGAATCGTTCATTGTTGAGGACGCGTGTCAGGAGATCCAAGGAAGTCGGGTTTTGGAGAATTGGGATTTTCAAGAACCAAGTATTCTTGCAGCTCGGAGTCGCGAGACGCGATATTCCGACGAGAGAGTCGTGTGGGGCCACGGGAGGTGTTGGTGGAAGACAGGTGGCGTACCATATCAGGGATCGGGAAAAGGTAAGTCCCGAATCCATTGGCCTCCGGATTCATGATCCCGCGAATTCCGATATCCCGATAGAAGTGACAGGAAGTGGAAAAGTCAACTCACACGTGTACGTCGGAGATTCGGTGTATCGCGCATCGGGAGTCCGTAAGACGAGTTGCTTGATATCGCGAGTAGTGAAACCGTGATAAGAGAAATCCCGATAGGGAGAGGGAGAAGTCAAAGTTGACTGGCCATCGGGTCTCAGGGATTCGAGGGCCCAGTGATCGACAGTGAACTTGCGAAACCGCGAGTTCCGATTTCCCGATAAGTATAGAAAGGGGGATCACGGAGAAGAAAATCTTTGGGGTGTAAATTTCCCGATAGGGAAATAGAAGAACCTTAGAGTTCTTCGGGCCAAGGAGAAGAAGATACTGTGTGTGCGCGTGGACCTTCCGACCTGCAGTGGTGAAGGGGCCGCGTTGCCGTCAAGTTGCCAATAACTAACTGTGGGGGGTGAATCCTTGAAAGTACTAGCCACGATATCACTAGAGGAAGAATGTGAAAACTATAAGAGAGGGTTCATATATCAAATAACCCGAAATATCCCTTGATAAGGATGACAAACCTCCTTCGAATCCCAAGGAAAGAAAATAATTCAATGAAGAAAGTATCGGTGGTTGAAACACCAACCACCCCCATGAATGGAAACATGGGTTGTCAGTTTGAAGTACCATAGGGACCTGCAGACCTGAGCTTCCTTCTGACAGAAGGAACAAGATAGGTCGGCAAAACCTCCCAATGTAAGAGGGACACACACATGGGAGAGGAGACATGGGAAGAGATGGGGAGAAGAAGAGCGTAACCTCGCAGGGGAGATGTGCAGAGCTCTCCAATGAGTCGCGAGATGAAGGCTGCAAGCTTGATGCCGAGGGGCATCTGAGAAACCTCGCCGAGGCCATCACCGAGAGAGAAAGATCTGAGTTATAGAGAACATGATCCAAGCAGAAGCAAAAACAGAGAGAGAACCCTCGAGAACTATGAGAATTCCCTGGTGATATCATGGCTTGGCATGAGGGTGGCCAAAGTGATAAGATTGAATGCCTCTGAGCCTATGGTCGGGTGGAGGGATGAACACCCACAGTCAGTTGGTTGGTGGCAACCTGTAATAGATAAGTGATTTTTTACCCTGTGTAATTTATCTGTAACTGTGTATGAATTGACTATACTGTGTATGTTGCAGGAATCAGGCATATTTCTTAATGGATATACTATATCCCCCTTATTTATGCTTGATTGTATAATTAGGCCAGTAAGAAAGCATATGGTTAGGATAGGTTTTATACCCGTAAATACTTGTGTCCTATGGTGGCATAAGCCTGAGTCACAAACTGTGCGTTCGTCGACCGTGGACACAGTTTCATGTACGCATGTAAACCTTCCTAATCCTTTTGAGTACCTTGGAGGATGAAGCCTGTTAAGCTCAGGAGAGGTAGTGCAGATATGCACAGGCTCTCTGCAAGGAAAACCGAACCCAGAACCCCTTGATGAAGGAGCACAATAGTTGTGCTGAAGACTCTTCTAAGAGTCAAGTCCAGGAGAAAGAGCGTAAATCTCTCAAGTCCTTCATAGCTGACGAAGCTCAGGAAGGATAGCGAGTTTCAAATACTGAAAGAGTGTACCCTTTTGTTTGATAGATGCACGGACGAGATCCTTTCGAAGGATCTAAGGTCTATCATGACCGTTAGATTGGAGGAAGGAACGTAGGCATTAATTCCTCGACCCCTTTCATCCTTCGCAAGTAGCGAAGGAATCGGGACCTTAGATCCCAAGATCCATGGGAGTTACCTGGACCGTCCATCGGAGGGACACGTGGTTGT
>JASDQU010736684.1:272147-285506 GCA_032191745.1 Picea mariana | reverse complement strand
AGAGCGTATGGCTTGAGGTCTGATTACATTTTTCCCAAGGCGCCAAAATAAATGATCTCATTTATGTTTTCGCATCAGCTTCAAGGGAAAATTTAAAAATTCAAAAACTTGCGTTGGACGTCTTCCAGCTGTCTTCTTCTTCCATGTCGATATTTCTTGTCGTGAGGGATGCTCCTGCATCATACTCCCTCGCTTGAAAATTTGCATGGGATCCTGTCCATGAGCTTCTGCACGGTATGTCCATGCTTCAAAATTTCTGCTTCAGTCTCCCAGCTGGCATCTTCAATTGGGTGTCCCTTCCACTTGACCAAATATTCAAAATATTCTTTCCTCCTGGTTTTCTTACCCACTCTTTTATTCGGTATCTGCTCCATCTGTGGCTTCTCTACAACTGGCATCTGCTTCTGCCACTGGATCTATGGTTGATCATCATTTTCTTCTCTCGCTTCATCAGCTTTATATGGATATAAATCCGAAACATTAAATATCAGAGATATTCCAATGCTTTCTGGTAACTCGATTTCATAAGCATTCTCTCCCATTTTCTTCAAGACCTTGCATGGTCCGATTTTATTCATCTTCAGCTTGTTGTATGTTCCTCTCGAGAACTTTTCCTTCCTCAAATGTGCCAGAACTAGATCACCAACCTCGAACTGAAGTTGTCTCCGATGCTGATCTGCTCTGCGCTTGTACTCCTGACTTGACTTCAATAGTCGCTCCTTCACCTGGCTATGAAGTTCCTTCATCACTTCAGCGAATTCTCCTGCACTAGCACTGCTAGTATCAGTATGTTCTGAATCCCTCAGTTCAGAAACTCCTCTCGGATGCATTCCATATACAATCTAGAATGGACTTTTCCCTGTGCTCCTGTTCACTGAATCATTGTATGCGAACTCTGCCTATGGCAATATATTGTCCCAACTGCTATGGTGCTCTGTCACCAAGATTCTCAACAAGTCTCCCAGACTTCTGTTGACCACTTCTGTTTGTCCATCCGTCTGAGGATGATAAGCCGAACTAAACATCAAATTAGTTCCTAGCTTCTTCCACAATGTTCTCTAGAAATGCCCTATGAATTTTGTGTCTCTGTCCGAAACTATGCTTTTCGGCAATCCATGAAGTCGAACAATCTCTTTGAAAAACAAATTTGCGATGTGAGTCACATCGCCGGTCTTCTGGCATGGGATGAAGTGTGCCATCTTAGAAAACCTGTCAACTACTACAAATATTGAATCAACACCTCTTTGTGTCCTCGGCAATCCCAATACAAAATCCATGCTAATTTCATCCCACGACTTCTCAGGTGTGGGTAATGGTTGATAAAAACCTGCATTCTGCTTCCTTCCCTTTGAATGCTGGCAAATCCTGCATCTGTCTACAAACCTCTTGACTTATGACCACATCCCTGGCCAAAAGTATGACTCGCTCAGCTTTACAAATGTCTTATCATGGCCAAAATGTCCTGCCAATCCACCACTGTGCTTCTCTTTTAACAAGTTCTCCCTCATGGAGCAATTCGGAATACACAGTTGATTGCCTTTGAACAACAATCCATCCTGGATCACATACTCTATCCACTGGCTTCTGTCTCTAAGAACTGGATTCTCAGCTGCTTCATAAGCTTCCTTAAAGTCTGAATCATCTGCATACATGTCCTTAAGTTCATCAAATCCTAACGTCCTAACTTTGAACTCCTGCAACAGCAAACACTTCCTGCTCAAAGCATCAACAACTTTGTTAGCAGTACCAGAAATATGTTTTATCACAAAAGTGCAATTCTGCATGTATTCAACCCATTTAACATGCCTCTGATTCAACTTCTCCTGTTGAGTTACATACTGCAATGCATGGTTATCACTATATAAAACAAATTCCTTCAGAATCAAATAGTGCCTCCATTTCTTCAATGCCTATATGATGGCATAGAATTATTTATCATACGTGGAATATTTCTCTTTTGCCTCATTCAGCTTCTCGCTGAAATATGCAATCGGCCTGTCTTCCTGACTCAAGACCGCTCCTATGGCAAACCCGCTTGCATCACATTTCACCTGAAATGTTTTCTGAAAATCTGGCAACACCAAAATTGGTTGCTCTATAATCTTTCGTTTCAACAAAATGAAACTCTTCTCAGCCTCTTCCGTCCAGTGAAAAGATTTATGTCTTTTCTTGACTGTATCCATCATTGCTGCACTAATTCCACTGAAATTTCTAATGAATTTTCGGTAGAAACTAGCCAGTCCATGAAAACTCCTCACCTCAAATACGTTCCTTGGTGATGGCCAATTCTTGATTACCTCCACCTTATCTAGATCCATCCTTAATTCATTTGCAGATATAACAAACCCCAAATAAATGAGTTCTGTCTTCATGAATGAGGACTTCTTCATGTTTATCAGCAACTTCTCTTGCTGTAATCTCTTCATCACAATAGCCAAATGCTTCAAATGTTCAGTCTTTGTCTTGCTAAAAACCAATATGTCATCCAGATACACGATGACAAATTTCCCGATGAACTCCTTCAGGACTTCATTCATCAACCTCATAAAGGTACTCGATGCATTCGTCAAGACAAACGGCATGACAAGCCATTCATACAAACCTTCATTTGTCTTGAATGATGTTTTCCATTCGTCACCTTCTCTCATACGAATCTGATGATATCCACTTTTCAAATCTATCTTTGAAAAATATTTTTCCCCACTTAAGCAATCCATCAAATCATCCATTCTTGGCAATGGGAATCTATACCTGATAGTTATCTTATTAATGGCTCTTGAATCAGTGCACATCCTCCAGCCTTCATCTTTCTTCAGACTGGGTACTGTTGGAACAGCACATGGACTCAAGCTTTCCCTGACCAAACCTTTTTCCAACAACTCCTGGACCTGTCTTTTAACCTCTTCATTATCCTGCAGCGTCAATCTATACGTGGCTTTGTTTGGAAAACTAGCTCCTGGTATGAGGTCTATCTGATGACTCACGCTCCTCATCGGTGGTAACGAACGAGGTAATTTGTCCACTACAATATCAGCGAACTCTTCCAGCAGTTCCTGAACTTCTTCTGGCAAATCATCCACTCTTGTGCTAGTCAGAACAATTCTCGGCTTTCTGACCACAAAGAATTGTGGATCCTCCTTCTTCTTAACTTCTGTAAGAAGTTCCTTCCCACTCATGAGAAGTACTTTGTTGCTTACTTCCAGCTTCACCTCTTTATCTTCAATTGGACACGACATATGAGTTCTCCCATTATTTTTCAAAGTATAGGTGTTCATCCTCCCATCATGAATTACATTTCTATCATATTGCCATGGTCTACCCAACAATAAATGACAGACATCCGTAGGAATAACATCACATAAAATTTTATCATTATATCCTCCTATCTTGATGTCAACTAAGCACTGTTTAGTGGCATTTACCTGATGTCCCTTCTGTAGCCATGAAACTTTGTATGGATTTGGGTGATCAGTTGTCTCCAGCTCCAGATTTTCTACCATCTCGGTTGAAACAAGATTATCGGTGCTTCCACTATCCACGATGACCTTGCATGCCCAACCCTTGGTCTTGCAAGCAGTCCTAAAAATATTGTTCCTCTGTGCTGGATTCTCCATCTCCTTTTCTGGTGTCAAAAGAACCTTCCGCATCACTAGCGATCTTCCGCCTTCAGCGTACTCTACCTCAACATCCCGCCTCTATGCCTCGGCGATGTGAGTCTCTCATGTTTCCTTCTTTTTCTCTGGACACTCAAACAACCAATGCCCATTCTTTCCACACGTGAAGCATGTAATTACTCCACCTCTTCCTCTTCCTCTACCTCTGGTACGAGGAAACCTATTATTATCAGCATATCATCCTCTCTGCTCAGTATGTTGTTCTCTTTGCTCAACATAACGCCATCGCTGTGAACTTCCACCTCTTTCTGTCTAAGTCTGAGGTTTCTTCCAGTCATCCTTGGGCTTCTGGTATTTATCTTGGGAAACCAATTTTCCTTTGGGCTGACTCCTGCCTCGGCCCCTCTGACTTTTTTTACAGTTCAGCTTCTTCTCATCTTTCAGAGCCAATTGGTAAGCATCCTCCACCATTCGGATGGTTTCCATATTTAATCATCCTGAATTTCATACCTCGGGCCATTCATATACCTGGCCACCTTTTCATCATTTCTCTCGCGATGACCTGCCCTGATATTCAACTTGTAAAATTCCTTAGTATAATCCTTCACTGTCATCAGCTTCCGTCTCAGGTTCTGCATCCTCCTGAACAAAGAAATTTGATAATCCCTGGGAATGAATTTTGCCTTCATCTTCGCAATCATCCTGTCCCAACTCTTAATCTTCTACTTGCCTTGGCAATGCCTATCATCTTGCAGTTCATCCCACCATAATGCTGCGTGTCCTTTTAATCTTGTGACGGAATGTATGACCTTGTTATCATCTTCGATATCTTCATAATCGAAGTAAGTGTCAAGAGCTCCAATCCAATCTAGCAGCTCTTCTGCATCCAGATTCCCTTCATAAGATGGAATGTCCATTTTTGTTTTTCAACTCATCCGAGCGATAGCCTTAATTAAATTCTCATTAGCTGCATCTTCTGTTGGGACTTCTTCTTCTTCATGTCCAACATCACCTTCATCCTCGGATTCACTGATATCTCCTGCATCAGCGTTTCGCCTCTGTCTTATCTCCATGTCCTCCATTCTGGCACGAAGATTTCACATTCCTCTTTCCACGTCTGGATTATGTACTTGCCTACCTCTTTCTCTGGACATTTCCCTTTCTTCCTCTGGATCGGGTGATTGTCTACCCCTTCTCCTTGGCGGCATGGTGAATTCTCCTTTTCCTCTGCTACAGAAAGCAAAGAAACTCTTCTATGCTCTGATACCACTTGACGCAGGGGCGTGCCACCCAGGCACCTCTGCTCTCACGGGATCTTCTTCTTCTCACCCGAAGAACTCCAAGGTCCTTCTATTTCCCTATCGGGAAATCTGCACCCATGGAAATCTTTCCCCGAGGTCTCCACTTTACCACCGGGAGATCAGCTAAATCTCGCTATCTTGCGAGTTCGGGACTTAAAACCTCCAACTCTTCCTTTCAAATCTTGCAATACTCGACCTGGCAATACGAGTATAGCTCCTTCCTTTATTAGTTCTTTCACCACATGCAACCGTGGGCTAGGCTTAAATGTTAGCACCTCTCGCAACCTCGCAACCTCACGACCTTGCAACCTTGCAACCTCGCGGGTTGAACCATCGAACTTTCACCCTCCTATTCTGAGAATCCCCGAGATGCAAGAATTCAATGAAATGTTGACTCCTATCTCCAGACAGCACATGTCCACCCATTAGCCACACGGTCCCACCTAGTGCTCTGCTACACGTCCACACGAACCTCGGCTCCTCGTCACTTCGTGACTTGCGAATCCTAACGCCAATACTTCGAGACTTCTCGTGGCGAGGTCCCGAGGGTTTCGTGCCATCTGTATTTCACTTGCCGACTTTGTTATGGCCCACACTATCCTCCAGTTGTCAGGATATCTCTTTCTCGCAATCTCGCGATCCCCATGGCCAAATTCTCGGACCTTTTCTTGTGAGGTCCCGAGACACGATCCTATACACAGATCCAACGGTCCTCCTGTGATCTGGATCCAACAACTGTCCTTCTCTCGCTACTCGCGACCTCGCGACTTGGAATAACCAATGGTTGGGCTCTCACCCTACGAACTCCCGAGTTCATGAGATCTCTCGATCTCTTGCCACCTGTCCTCCTCAGATGGATGGCTACGATCTTCTCGCTCCTTCGCCGCTTTGCGTCCTCACGCCTCGCGACTTTGAATACCCAATACTTGGGCTTTCACCCTGCGAACTCCCTAGTTCGCGAGATCTCTCGATCTTTGCCACCTGTCCTACTCAGATCGATGACTACAAATCTCTTGCTACTTCGCCGCTTCGCGTCCTCGCGCCTCGCAACTTTGAATACCCAATACTTGGGCTTTCACCCTACGAACTCCCGAGTTCACGAGATCTCTTGATCTCTGCCACCTGTCCTACTCAGATGGAAGGATACAAATCTCTCGCTACTTCACCGCTCGTGAAGCTAAAGGACTTCCCTTTCGGTCCTCCAATGTCCAAGTCTCCGAGATGAGAGAATCTCCTTACACGCGTCCTCCACAATGAACGGCCCTGATCTTGTGGGGATATCCCGTCTCGCGATATCGCTGCTTTTGCTACACAACTCTTGGGGCTTCAACTCTCGAGTCCCCGATACACGATACCATGTGTAGATCTGACGGCTCCTGTGACTCGGAATCGACGGCCTTGCCCCTCCTGAGCTTCAACTCTTCGGACCTTCTCTCTGTAACCTCCTTGCACCTCTACAAGATCTAACGATCCTCGGAACTTCGTGAAATATCTTCAGAAGATTTCGACCGTCCGTTCTTCCTTGGGTAATCCACGAAATGAAAAAGAGTATCTCTCCACGAGATTCCTTTGCCTTTTCACCAACCTGCGATGTTTCTTCCTGACTTCAATTCACACTTATCTACAATGGTCTTCAGCGACTCAGAGGCCTATCCTTCTTGAACTTTTCTAAATTACTTCAACCTCAACGAGGTTCTCTACACGCACTCCTTGCGGCAATCCTGCGAAGACTTCAACTGTTCGAGCTTCCTTGACTCTGCGTACACCCGTAGTAGTAGCCCTTCAATACTTCTGCTCAGTTTCATGACTGATACTCTCCTTAGCCTGCGCACTCCTTGCATGGCTTTAGCAACCCGCGTTCACTCCTGAGCGAATGAGAACAAGAGTTAACTCTCTAAAACTTCTGTCAACGCACTCCTTGCGAACGATTTCAACTGCACTCCTTGCAGGAATCCTTTCTCAAGTAGAGAAACAATTGAAACTCATTCACTTCCTCTCAGATTTTGATCTTAACACATGAAATCATACACACAGCATGATAACAAATGCATAACATGAAGTAATATTCATAAGCAGAGCATTCAACACACATACACAGAGAATAACACAACAGCCATGAATCTGAATCAACTCCTTCTATTAATTCAAGATCTATACATGGGTGTTTTCTACAACTCTCTGCTATTCTCCTATGCTCTAGATTCTTCTTGCTCCTGTTAATTGTTACAATGATACAAATGAGGGTGTCTATATATCCGTTTTCCCTCCTTTCTTCTGGAACTATCTAATCTAAGAATTCAATTCTATCTACCTGCAACTACTACTATAAATGCCTCTCTCTATCTCAGACGAGAGCATATGGTTCGAGGTCTGATTACATTTCTCCCAAGGTGCCAAAATAAATGATCTCATTTATGTTTTCACATAACCTTCAAGGGAAAATTTAAAAATTAAAAAACTTGTGCTGGACGTCTTCCAGCTGTCTTCTGCTTCCACATCGGTTTTGCTTGTCGTGAGGGATGCTCCTGCATCAATCCTCCCTGCTGCTAGCGTAGGTTTTCCTTTGTCCAGCTTCTCCCTACTGACAGCTTCTTTTGTTAATTTCAACATCATCTCTATTATTTCCTGTATCACCTCTTCCATCTTCTTCATCGGTTGTTCCTCCTTACGTAGTCTACTCAGCTGCAACTCCTCACTCTTCTCTAAGGGAAAATCATCTGGATCTCCCATGTTTCTTTCATCTCCTGTGACGTTGACTAGCCACTCTACCGTAGACTCCAATTCTACATGCCCTTTACTGAACAACTGCTCATCTATCGCCTCTGATAGACTAACTATTGTCAGTTCTTTGATTGGTTCCATTCCATCTTCCTCCAAATGCAACTCATGATGGCATGTCTTACCTGGCATGGCTATCTCTTGGCAACCACCATTTGGTTCCTGATTGTCCAACCAATCCTCCAGCATCTTCAACTCCATTTCCCACTGAGTGAGCAACTCGACCGGGTGATCCTCCTCTGTTGGGGAAGACTTCGGTATCTTCTTATCCTCCTCCATGAAAGCCTCAGCTCATTTTCCTTTTGTTTCTACCACTGCAACAAATATGTTATCCTCTCATTAGCTACTTGGTAGGAATATCTCAACTCCTCTAATGAAAAAAACACTCCTCTGATCCTTCTCATCGGTGGTCAAAGTATTTAAATTATCATCATCTTCATTTACGTGGCTTGCAGTTCCACATGAATATTCATATGGATGAGGTCTTTCTTCCACATTCTCTCCATATGGTAACAACCTTTGCTGATATGATCTCAGCTGAGCTCATTTCTCCTCCCTTGCCCACCTGGAAATTTGGGATGTCTCCTCTTCCCTCCTGGTAGTTTATGATATCAATTGATCCCTTCTCATTGCCCACCTAGCAGCCTACGAGACCTTTGCCAAATATCTTTCTCTCACCACTAAGGTTTTTAGCATGTCTCGGCCAACTTTTTAACACTTGTTGCTGCCTTCTGGCCAACAACTTCTGAACAGGCCACTTGGTTGTCCTTTTCAAAGGACGCTCGTATCTCTAGTGTACCTTTTCCTCCTACTGCATCTTAAATGCTAGCTTCTCCATCTCTGCTCAGATTTCACTGATCTCCTTGTCCATTTTCTCTTTTCTCTTATGTGGGTAGTCTTTTCCTCGACCGCGCTTATGGACTTCAATAACCATATTGCTTCACATGTACCCCACCTACCTATTTAACATCTGCTACACACCTTGCAACAGTCTCTACAAAGCATCTCACTCTGTCCCTTCTCACCTATAGAAATCAATTGTGTGGCTCTGATACCACTTGGTATCAGAGTATCTCCTTTCACCGTCTCTCCTTTGCCCACAATCTACAGAAAACAATCACGGCTCTAATTCCACTTGCTACAGACCACCCCCCTTCTCTCCTTGGGGCTACGCAACCTCCCAGTCTAGGATCGTTCAATAACCTGAGTCGAATCAATTCTTTGGTTCCCTTCTAGAACCCAATGTGATTTATCATAGATCCCTCTTTCTCCAAAATGTGGGTCCTATTAACCAGTGGCTCTCTGTTATCGGGCTAGTTGTTAAGTGCGGACACAAATCAATCTCCCTAGCTTCACTACGAAACTAGAACAAAACAGGTCAGTATACTACTCTTTCCTTAGATTTCAATTATCCAATAAGAAATGGATCTGGGACATAACTTTTAAATCTCGAAGATCCGACTTCGCCAATGAAATCCAAGCTCTGTCACAAGGTTTATGGAGAAATATCTACAATTAAACACAAGCCAATGAAGACAAGAATAACAGAGTCTATTTGATATGAAACTATGTATTTGATCAAGGAATCATACAATATGGACAAATAACATTCATATAGGAAAGAAAATTATATCTATATTAAAGAATGTGGAAGAAAGATACAACCAGATGCCTTGATGTCATCAGGTTCCTTCCCATAGTCCCTTGCTTCCCACACACTTCTTGTTCCAATGATTATAAGACCATGGATCTGATAGCTACTCACAATCTATCTTGACAAAGCAAAGCTCAAAGCCACTCTTAACCAAGCTAACAATCTCAAGCCAAACTCAAGCTCAATCCAACTAAATTTCTCCATGAGATATCCTCTCCTTTTACAAGATGAAGAGGATAAGGCAAGGAGGTTGGGATGATCCCACTAAATCATGAAAGTGAGTAAGATCCAAACCGTTTGGAGGCCACCTCACCATAGAAGGTTCTCCTTCTAGAAGCATCGAAAATATGCTCGTTTTTCCCGCGTACAGGAATTTTTGCACCCTAGCTATAGAGAAACCTGTGAAAACATCGCAGTCTAGCTTTAGAGAAACCTACAAAAATCAGGCATCTTCGCACCCTGTGTATATATCAGCTTGTAGAAATCCTCCTTAATAGGGTTTTTACAAAGGAAAATACAACTTCTTTTCTCGGGAAAAATTCTTCTCGCTTCTTTCTTCAGGGATTCAGGCCACTGATCCTTTTAAGGAAACAGATAGGTTTACATCATTAATGGTCATAGGGATGATGAAAATAATGTGTAACAGAGATTCCCCCAAATTATGAAGTTAAAACAGAGTGACAGCTGAAATACTTTGTCGAGTGTGTGTAGGGAACAAGGAATAGTCGGTCGGAAACCTGCCAACAAACAAGGAAATATAGTACAATAATACATCATCATTGAGGTAGGCATTCCCATACTTAGAATACAAATGAATCAAAGAATAAATGTCGACATGTACAGATCCATGTCAAGTAAGACAGGTCATGGCCACCAAACATACACTATGGATCTATGCCATTATGACTCAAATCTGAACATATCCACCAGAAATACACTGTCGATCTATGTGTTAAAGAATCAAATCTAAACATAGCCACGAGACATACATTGTGGATCTATGCAATAGTACAATCAGAATATACTCCAACGCAAAATGAATTTGTGAGAAAAGATTCAGGGTCTTCATCTCCACCACTCTATAGTACAAATCTAACCATGTGAATACATGTGCTAAAGTCGAACATGGTAGAAACCACTTGATTATCGTTCATTATTGAATATCGTTAACAAGTGCGAGGGAAATCACCATTAATGCCAATGACTCTCAGGGTACACTAGTACAATCCAACAAATGAGAATTAATGAGTTGAAGTTGAACACTCGGTGGAATCTCCCGATCAAGGGTCAATAATGAAAACCCATTGTCGAAAGAGAGGAAACTTGCCATTGAGGCATACAATTTCCAAGGTACCAATTAGTTTCTAAGTTTAATTCCTACATAATGAGTTGAAGTCGACAGGAAAAGACTCGTCACAGGAAGGCCTTAATGTATCCTCCATCAATGGCATGAAATGGGTAACAAGATTTGAATTAGATCAGAGTAACAAATGATTTAGGATTGACTCATGGATGGTCAACGCAATAGAAGGCTTAAGGATTGTAGAAATGGCCGATGCAATATAGGACTTTTTGGGTTGAAATTCTCTTTGAACATATTGACGACACGACAATTGTCTTGGAAACACTGATTCAACAACAAGGATCACAAACCAAAATGTAATATTATAAAGGAGTATGATCAGGAGACAAGAGTATTTTCCAACCTAGACACAAAGAAAGTGCAAGGGTGTCATTTTCAAAGGTGACTCTTCCATAGAATATAGGTTTAGATACATTTCTTTCCCAATTTTTCCCCCACCATTTTTGGCGAGTACCTCTTTATTTTTACAAAATATTGAGGAGGATAACATATGATTGAGATGTAATCTCATCCTTCCGATTAGTCCTTCGGAGTATATTTAAAGAACCCTAGGAAGGAGTGGTTCTCTCCCATATGGATCTTTCGATGCTTGTTTAACAAGTCCAAAGAAAGAAAACTCAAGGGTTTTCATTTTTAGAGAGTCTAAAAAACACGTAAAGAAAACTCCAAAATGTATTTTTTTATAAAGTAGTCTGATGAGACTGAAAAAGAGATAAACTATCACTCAACAGACGCGCTTTCTAATACTTTAACAAGCGTGAAAAGAACAGTATCACTCGGCAATAATTTCATGTTTAGAGAGTCTTGAAAGAGCTTAAAGGGAACTCCATGGGGTTCCTTTTTCGTATAACCTTTACAAGTCCAAAAAAGTGATAAAAGTATAATCAGTTACATTCTCACGTATTTATGAGCATGAGAAATAAAAAATACTAAGATCGGTAACTTATTCTTATGTATTTACGAGCATGAAAAAGAACAAAGACTAAGCTCGGGATTGTTTTTATTTTTACACAAGCTTTAAAACAAAACAAAACTATGCTTGGGATAGATTTTATTTTTACACAAGATTAAAAACTAAACAAAACTGTGCTTGAACCTGGTTTCATATTTACACAAGATTGAACCAGAGGAAAATATGCTTGAGGTAGGTGGTTTCATTTTTTACACAAGCTTGAACCATAGAAAACTATGCTTGGAACTTCCCAACACATAACACATGGATGGTTGGTACTTAGCCCCCAGCTTAAAAAACTAGCAGCTTTAACTTTAGCATGAAGTCCAGAGGATGAAATCATTTCCCTCCAATATTTGGTTCGTCCAACGACATAGGAGGACAAAAATAAGCTTCAAACACTATACATAACAAAGTACTTGACTTAATCGGAGAGGGGAAAATCTATTTAATTTTTTAACGAGCTCGACACAGGAAAAAGAACTATGCTCGTGAATCCAGGTTCAAACCCTGGATCGTTGTTTCATTTTTTAACGAGCTTAACATAGAAATGGGAACTATGCTTGTAAGCCATGTTTCATTTTTTAACGAGGTTGCTACGGAGATGTGAAAACTATCCTCACAATTGGTTTCATTTTTTAACAAGCTTGAAATCAAAAAATCATGGTCAAGGCTAGTTTCATTTTTTAATGAGCTTGAAAAAAGAAAACCATGCTCAAAAGGTTCTCTTCTTGATCACGACTTCCAATAGGACAATGCTCGGGAAGGACACCATGTCAAGGTAAAAAACTCGTTCATGGCCTCCAAGAGATCTTCACTTGATGGAAGAAACACACTCTGGATGGAACACATGTCGAGGGTTTCAATAGACCATGCTCAAAAGGTTCTCTTCTTGATCACGACTTCCAATAGGACAGTGCTCGGGAAGGACACCATGTCAAGGTAAAAAACTCGTTCATGGCCTCCAAGAGATCTTCACTTGATGGAAGAAACACACTCTGGATGGAACACATGTCGAGGGTTTCAATAGGGGTAAAGATATCAGGCTCCAATAGACCTACCAAAGAGATAACCATGTCAAATACCAGATCTAAGTCATAAGAGACTAATCTTACAGTGAGGGGCTCATCTACATTGGCAACTGAAGGCATGGGAGATAGTGCCACATAATTGACCTATGGCAAGGGTGATATCATCTACATATAAGAACCATTCAGGGAGGTCATTGAGGTGATGGTCAAGTCAGGGCCAACGAACGAAAGTTGATCAATAGTCACCATTCTTCCATCGTGCGGGAAAGATATTACATGAAAAAGCGTGGACACAATAGCTTTCATGGCATAGACATAATCTCTCCTAAGGATTAAATCGAAATCCAAAGGGTCCTAGACTACCATGACATCAACAAAGATAGTTCTCCCTCCCAAAGTTATGGGAAACTGAGGAAGGATCCCTAACGGGTGACGAGTTCTTCTGTTAATGTTGAAATATTGTAACTGCAAAGAGTATTCGTATTATTATTGATATATTATTATTAGGATAAATCCCCATTGTGGATTGATCATGTCGGTTATTGTAATAGGACCAAATCCCTTTTTGCGGATTGGTCAAAAGACGATTATAATAGGCAGAATAAGAAGTCGGCCCCAGCAGTTAATAAAGAGACCCAGAAATATAATAAAGGTGGGTTTACCCAC
>JASDQU010736684.1:251723-271987 GCA_032191745.1 Picea mariana | reverse complement strand
AGCATAAGAGATCTATTGGCATTGTATTCGTTATCTATATTAAGGAATTTTTGTTGGGTTTTCTTCCCCTAGAGGGTTTCCCAGGATAAATGTTGTGTCTCTTGTGATTGTGTATTTATCAGTGATCTTGGATTATGCTATTGTTATCTAATGAAATGAAAACATCTATAATAATGGCTTAAACATTAACATGGTATCAGATCCAAGCTGAAGGAAGCATCTTTCGCAAGAGAAAAACATCACTATTGTCGTACCTGCAAATTAGGGTTTTTCAAAAGTGAAGCTTTTCATCCCTAAAACTATCTAGAAAGTTGCACCCTCCCCTAAGGATCAATTTGGCATCATCAGCGAACATTTTGAGTGGTTGGATCTCCTGAAAAGTGAAACCCTAGTTTCACAAAGTACCAGAAGTACCAAAAAACCAGTACCAGAAGTACCAGAAGTACCATAGTACCAGAGGTACTAGAAGCACCAGTCCAGAAATCCGCAGATCGGATTTGAAGGAGCAAAAGTTGGATTTTATCAGATCCAAACACACCAGGAATCTCGCCTCAGCCAAGCGCATCTCCTGGTAAGTTTAGTTTTTGATTTTAAGCACTTTCATTTTTCGGTCATTTTCCTAGCTCCAGGTAGAGATGTCTGCGAGCATTAAGCTTGTTGACAAGTTAGAAAGAGTGGAAAACTTTCATTCCTAGAAGTATAGGATTGGCCTAATTCTTGAAGAGAATGACCTAGCAAGATTCGTCAAGGAAGAATTACCGGAACCCGAAGATGCTGCAGAAAAGGAAAAGCATCAAAAGGACACAATAAGGGCCAAAAGAATCATTGCAGATTCAATCAAAGACCATATGATCCCTTATGTGTCATCTAAGAAGACCACAAAAGAAATTTTGGATGCCTTGTCTAGACTATATGAAGGAAAGAACATAAACCAAAAGATGAATCTTAGAACTCAACTGAATAATACAAGGATGCAAAAAGGAGAAATGATTCAGGAATACTTCTCTAGAATCTCAGAATTCAAAGAACAGCTAGAAGCTATTGGAGATACCATAGTCAAAGATGAACTCATAATGATGGCCCTAAATGGTCTCACAAGACCTTGGGATGCCTTCATCCAAACGATATGTACCAGAAAAGAGAAACTGAAGTTTGATAATCTATGGGAAGAATGCATCCAAGAAGAAGCAAGAGTAGCGAATCGGGAAGCGTTATTAGCTAAGGATGATGATCAAGCCCTAGCCACCCACGCCAAAGGAGGAAGGAAGAAACCCTACTTCCATAAGGAGACTCATAAAGAGCCTCAACAATCAAATAAATTTAATCATAAAGAACCTCATCCAAGGAGATTTCAGAAGAAAGGACGACGAAAGGAAAGAGACTACTCATCTGTGCAATTCTGTCATTGTGACAAGATGGGACACATTGCAAAGTTTTGTCCAGCCAAACGAGAAGAATACAAGAGAAAACAAAAGAGGCTTCATGCCCATGTAGTCGAATATGAAGAGCCACCCACAAAGATGATAAGAGAGGAGATCAAAGACCATGTGTTGATCTCAGCCCTCTCAGGATCTATAACACCTGGAGAGGACACTTGGCTCATTGATAGTGGTGCATCCAAGCACATGATGGGACAAATAAATATTCTCTCTTGTATATCATAGAAGAATTTTTCTCAGAAAGTAACACTTGGAGATGATTACCAATATCCCATCAAGGGAGTGGGAGAATCAAACCATAAACTGAATTTAGGGAATTCACTAAAAATGAAGGAAGTACTATATGTACCAGGCTTGAAGAAGAACCTACTCTCCATTTCAGCTTTAGAAAAGAAAGGCTTCAGAGTTGACTTTATAGATGGAGAAGTTCTTATGTGGGCTAAGGGAGAAACCTTAAATGAAGCATTCGTCATTGGCAATGAAGAAAATGGCTTGTATAAATTAAAGGGTCGCTCAGAGGCTGCTATGACCCGTGCCATTGAAAAATCATGTGAAATTTGGCATAGAAGATTATCCCACATCAACTAAAAGGCATTACCATACATATGCAAAGCAATCACAGGTTTACCAGAACTCAAAGGTAACCAAAAAGGCGTATGCAATGGATGTGCACAAGGGAAGAATATCAAGAACCCTTTTCCAAAGTGATATAGCAAGACAGAAGGAGTCCTAGAACTCATCCATTCAGATGCATGTGGCCCAATGCCATCATCCTCCATTAGCAGGTATGTATATGATGTATCATTCATTGATGATTGCTCTCATAAAACCTGGATATATTTCTTGAAGACTAAAGAAGAAGTGTTCAGTAAGTTCAAGGAATTCAAAGCCTTGATAGAGAACCTATCAGAAAGAAAGATCAAGATACTCGGGTCAGATAATGGAGAAGAATATACCTCAAAAGAGTTTGTGAACTTCTGAAAAGATGTTGGAATCAAGAGGGAACTCACTACTCCCTATAATCCACAACAAAATGGTGTAGCTGAACAGAAGAATAGAACCATACTAGAAGCTATGAAGACTATGATCCATGATCAAGATCTTCATATGTGCTTATGGACAGAAGAAGCAATGATAGTTGTTTACGTGCAAAACCGATTATCCCATAGTGCACTTGGGATCAAGACATCGGAAGAGATGTTCACTGGAAAGAAGCCAGAGGTAAGCCATCTCAAAATATTTGGCTGTCCAGTGTTTATTCATATGCCTAAAGAAAAGAGAAACAAGCTGGACCCTTCAGGAAAGAAGGGAATATTTTTGGGATACTGTGAGGTCTCCAAGGCCTTCAGAATCTATATGCCAGGTCAACATCACATTGAGATCAGTAGGGATGTGACCTTTGATGAAGATGCAGTGCTCAAGAAATCTAAAATATGCTAGCTTGAAGAGGAATATGAAGAGGAACCCATAATCCCCAATACTACAATGAGGGAGGTTCCCAGCTGCAAAACCAGTAAGGGAAGTCGTAACTTCCCCTGATGAGGAACTTATAGAAGACCATGATATAGTAGAAGTGCAAGAACCTCCTCAGATGACGATCCTCCATAAAAGAAAGCCAGCTTGGGCTAGAGAGATTATTCAATATGGAGAGAAGTATGGTGTTCCCCAAGGAACCATGAGACAGGTGAAAAGACCAAAGCCATTCTCCAGTTATATGGCTTTGATGTGTGACCTCCTAGAAGAGGAGCCTACCTATTTTGAAGAATCCAATCAAAGGAAAGAATGGGCAGATACCATTACAGAGGAATACCAATCCATAATGAAGAATGAAGTATGGGAAATAGTTCACAGATCGAAGAATAAAGATGTGGTATCCTCCAGATGGATCTTCAAAATAAAACATGCTACTGATGGAAGTATTGAGAAGCATAAAGCAAGATTTTTCACTCATGGATTTTCCCATAAGGCATTGACTATGAAGAGACATTCGCTCCTGTGGCCAGATACACTTTGATCAGGACCATCATAGCTCTTGTAGCTAAGATGAAGTGGAAGTTGCACCAGATGGATGTGAAGACAGCTTTCCTAAATGGTTTCATCGAAGAGGAAGTGTATATAGAGCAACCTCAAGGATTTGAGGTTGAAGATAGGAGGTCTCATGTCTACAGATTGAAGAAATCTTTATAAGGATTGAAGCAAGCTCCTAGGGCTTGGTATGGCCATATAGACAGTTTCTTGATGAGCTTAGGCTTTACCAAGAGTAAAGAAGACTCAAATCTCTACTTCAAAATTATGAATAATGAGCCAGTAATCTTACTTCTATATGTGGATGACTTTCTTAACTGGAGAAGAAAAGGTCATCGCTGAATGTAAAAAAAGACTTGCCTCGAAATTTGAAATGACAGACCTTGGCCTAATGCATTATTTCTTAGGTCTTGAGGTATGGCAGAGTCCTTAGAGGATCTTCCTTAACCAAGGGAAGTACACGGTCGAAATCTTAAAGAGATTCGACATGCTGGAATGCAAGCCTATTAATACACCGATGGAAGTGAAGCTGAAGCTTCTAGTCGATACGTCATCAGAATTGATTGATGCCACACTGTATAGGTAGATTATTGGATCGTTGATGTACCTGACAAACACCAAACCATACATTTGTTTTGTCGTGAAAACCTTGAGTCAGTTTCTGGTAGAACCCAAACGTGTTCACCTAGTGGTTGCAAAACATGTGATGAGGTACCTTAAAGGTACAATAGATTATGGTCTCAGCTATGATGGAGATCATAATTTCACATTGAGTGGATATGCTGATGCAGATTGGGCAAGAAGTGTTTCTGACAGGAAAATCACTTCAGGATGTTGTTTCAGTTTGGGATCAGCTATGATCTCATGGCAGAGTAGGAAGCAATCTAGTATTTCTCTCAGCACAGTGGAAGAAGAATACATTGTCGCATGTTCTTCTAGCTGCAAAGCTATATGGCTTCGAAAGTTGTTGACCGACCTATTTGAATTAGAGATGAGAGCAACCTTGATTCTATGTGACAACCAGAGCTGCATAAATATGACAGAGAATCCTGTATTCCATGACAAGTTGAAGCACATAGAGATTCCTCTATCATTACATCCGTGACATGGTACAGAGAGGAGCCTTGAAGCTCCAACACATTAGCACGGATGAACAGGTTGTTGACGTGTTGACCAAGCCCCTATCTCATGTGAAGTTTGAGTACTTCTGAGATAAGCTTGGCATAGTCTGAAAGGACCTTCCTCGAAAGGGGGAGTAGATGTGATGTTCCTTGCTTCTGACCCAGTTGTCAGACATAAAGCAAGATGAGATGTGTTCCTTGCTTCTGACCCAGTTGTCAAACGTAAAGAAAGATGAGATGTGTTCCTTGATTCTGACCCAGTTGTCAGACGTAAAGCAAGATGAGATGTGTTCCTTGCTTATGACCCAGTTGTCAGACGTAAAGCAAGATGAGATGTGTTTCTTTCTTCTGACCTAGTTGTCAGACGTAAAGCAAGATGAGATGTGTTCCTTGCTTCTGACCTAGTTTTCAGACCTAAAGAAAGAAGATATGTTCCTTGCTTCTGACCTAGTTGTCAGACGTAAAGAAAGAAGAGATGTTTCTTTCTTCTGACTGAGTTGTCAGACATAAAGAAATAAGAGATGTTCCTTGCTTCTGATCGAGTTGCCAGACATAAAGAAAGAAGAGATGTTCCTTGCTTCTGACCGAGTTGTCAGACATAAAGCAAGAAGAGATGTTCCTTTCTTCTGACCGAGTTGTCAGACGTAAAGTAAGAAGAGATGTTCCTTGCTTCTGACCAAGCTGTCAAATGTAAAGCAAGATGATATGATGAGACTAGTACTGAGCTTCTGGCTAGATATTTGTGACATAAATCCAGTCTAGTATCCTACTTCCTACTTGATGGTTGTGACGTAAAGTAGGACAAGTATCTTGCTTCCATCTTGAGTGCTATGACGTAAAGCAAGACGATGAGATGAGACAAGTACTGAGCTTCTAGCTTGATAATTGTGATGTAAAGCCAGTCTTGTATTATGATGAGTCAGCCTTGTGCTGTGATGATGATGATGTATCAGTTTTTATGCTAATACATATTAATCTAGATGATGATGGCATTCCTTTGAGAATGATGATGTTTCCAATGAAGAAAACTTTCGATGATTTATAGATACACCAGCCAAGATGATATTGATGATGCTTTCCTCCCACTTGATGTTGTTGATGATGTTGTCCTCTCTCTCTCTCACATGATACTGCTAAAGAATACCCTTGTTGTTAAGGGGGAGTGTTGAAATATTGTAACTACAAAGAGTATTCTTATTATTATTGATATATCATTCATAGGATCAATCCCCATTATGGATTGATCATGTCGGTTATTGTAATAGGACCAAATCCCCTTTTGCGGATTGGTCAAAAGACAATTATAATAGGTAGAATAAGAAGTCAGCCCCAACAATTAATAAAGAGACCCAGAAATATAATAAAGGTGGGTTTACCCACCCAGTTTGAGAACTCGGCCCTTCTAGTGAAGAGACACTTGACACATGCCAGACTTGTATAAATAAAGGAGGCTAGTGACTCACTTAGACACAACTCACTTGCTCAATTTGAGAGACAAGTTATGATCTGTTACCGGCAAAGGAGAGAGAGAGTGGCTTATATCTAGGAGAGAAATTTTTGTATTAGCATAAGATATCTCTTGGCATTGTATTGGCTATCTATATTAAGGAAGTTTTGTTGGGTTTTCTTCCCCTAGAGGGTTTCCCAAGATAAATGTTGTGTCTCTTGTGATTGTGTATTTCTCAATGATCTTGGATAATGCTATTGTTATCTAATGAAATGAAAACATATATAATAATGGCTTAAACATTAACAGTTAAAAGCAAACAGAGTCTAGGTAACTGACACAAGCTGAGGATAACCCAAAGCTTTCCAAGCAAGAGAGGACAAAATACTAACGAACAAACCTTCGTTTATCAACGTCTGAGGAATGTCCCAACCACAAACCTGTACTGCAATATTGAAAGGAATGTGAGAGGGAAGACGAGGTCCATTTATCACACCCAAATTAAAAAGGATGGACTCATTACTTGGAGGGGGTTCCACAGGAGAAGGATGAATGTCCCTAGAATGGTAGTGTTTGTATCAACAAGAAAAAATTTAGCAGCATTAGGTTTACTCTCTAGAGGGAGAGTAGGATCGACTGATAATGACATCAAATCAACCACTTGGGTGTCATTCTCAAAGGGGATAATGGGGTCGACAGGTGGAAACGGATCGACCTCTTAGGTTACACTCTCTAATAGGAGAGTGGGATCAACCGATGATGGGATCGTATCAACCACTTGGGTTGCACTCTCTAACGGGAGAGTGGGGTCGATCGAGGAGGGGATCAGACTAACCACTTTGTCAACTGGTTCAACTAAGGATGTGACCAGATTGACCACATGATCAACCAAATTGACCGATGAAGGGACCGGATTGATCATTCCATGAACTATAGGTGGGTCGAGAGTAAGCTTACGGTAAGCAGTTGGAAGTTGCGGCTGTGAAATAGTCATATCTTCTAGTAATTTTGAGGCTTTGTCCATACAAGTGAAAAGGTGAGTTTGATGACTCCCTCCACATAACATACACAGGAACTTGACTCTACTTCTCTTCTTCCCAACGGTATCTTGACTAGTTGAGGGGAGATCATTAGCATGTTGTTCAAAGGCTGACAACATGGGTTGGTGAGGGCATGTAGACCATGCTTCTATAACCTTGGATAGACCAGGGAAATCCATAAGAAGATGGCTACCCTTACAAAGCATGCAAGGTTACTTGGGCTTATGGGTTGTTTGGGTGATCTTGACATCATTAACACTCCTAGTGCGATTAACAGTAACTCGGTGCTTTCCAACATTTCTAATAGCAGTTGGAAGTTTGGATCCTTTTTTATTTTTCTTCTTATTTTTCTTCCTTTTATTCTTCTTCTTATCCACCGGGTTACTAGCTTCAGAGCTTTCACTCAGTGAAGAAGATGAAACGGAAGAAGACCTTATAAGTGGAGAAGGCGAAGAAGATTTTACTGCTGAAGAAGGTGAAGGATCAACATGAGGTTGATGTTCTTGAAGGGAAATTCTTACAACAGAAGCACTAGCAACATTCATGATTACCTGAGTGGAAAACAACCATACTGGTAATCCAATTGTGAGACTTGGAAGGCTCAAAGTAGCAATGTGATGAGGACCAATGTTTCCGTAAGAAGGAAAAAAAAAAAGGTTCCCCTGGAAAAGGGGTTCCTTCATTGGTCTTCCTGGGAACTAACGCCATTAAATAAATATCCAACCTAGAGTCTGCTAGGGAAAACAAACAACACATGCTAAAAATCTAGGAAGTAAACAAGCAAACAAAACTTTCTCACAATGAACGCACTAGTTGGTGATGAAATATAATGTCGCTGGATCAAAGTAAGAAATGAATGAGATAGAGTGGGTGGAAAAGTTACGTTGATGACCTGCTTAATGGACTTACACCTTGGTCCAAGCTCCCACACATAATCATGGGTACACCCTCCAAGGAGCCCAAGTGAGTTTGGTCATTGTCGATTCCATGTACCATGAAGACTTGCCCCTCCACAGTCACCTCGTGTAAAGACCTTAAAGAGATAGGCCACTAAGGTTACCAACTACAACAATGATGCCTGGGGAAACAGTCAACAGTCTGATCCATGCGCAAAGGCAGGGTATCTAGCCCAAAATCAACTTGAAAGGTTTCCACTAATCATTGTGGGTATACCTTCAAGTGACCCCCATAATACGCGCAATCTCTACACCAAGACCAAAAAAGCAGGGTGAGTAACTCTGCCAGTCTTAATGTGACCTCAGGTTTGACCCTTGTGTGAGAAGGGCTTCCCAAGACAAAGTGTAGCAATTGGATTTCAACTCTTCCTATCACAAGATACTATGTTTGTTTGCAACTTTGGAAATTTATCTTCCACACCTATTCCAAAGCCCTACAACTAATCTAATGTAGGTTTGCTACCAGAAAATATAAAAATGTATAATCAATTTTTATAAGTTCTTTATTTTAAGGTTTTTGTTACTCAAGAGGAAAATGGAGTGAACTAAATGATGTTTTGACCGACTCTAAACAATGCAAATATTTCACTTCGATGAAAGCTATATTACGAGAGGGAGAAAACGTTTATCATTCCCATATGCAAAATGCCCAAAATTTTTATTAAACTCATCAATATCAAGATTCTCAAGAAATGAGAAAAAGAGACTGTACACCAATACACGGTTCTTGGCCCCCCCCGACCATGAGGGGGAAAAAATTTTAGAATTCAAGACTAAAAAATGCTAAAAACCATGCAATTTCGCTACTTCAAATACAAGTATGCCCCCAATATAATGTAAAGAAAGAAATTAAGTCTTTTTGTTTCAAATATATATAAAAACAATAGAAAATCGATACGAAACAAAGAAACCCAAACAATTTTCTCTTTTAACATGAACTATTCAATAAAAGAAAAATAAGTTCTTTCACTAAACAATTCTAAAGAAAAACAATGCTTTGTAACTGAAATATACTCAAAGAAAGGGACCAAATCTTTCAAAAGAAAACAAAGACAAGATGGCTAAAAGCAACTCAAAGAACTTTCAAGAAGACTGTAAATAGTCAAATACAGGAACCAAAAGTTCATCCCAGGTGATCAAAACAAAATTGGGCATCAGAAGACAAAAAGACCCAATCCAAAAAAAAATACAGGAGACATCGCAACCGAGAAGTAAGGTACAGTGCAACGATTCGAGGTTTCTGCATGCTAGATATGGGTAGGGTGCATAAATTTTGCACTGGTCTAAACAATCAAGGTGTGGAAATCTAAGGTTTCTACAAGCTACATACAAAATACAGTGCGGAAATGCTTGTAAACAAAAGAAAATTGGAAAGAGAGCAAAGAGTCTAAATGAAATTTCAGATCCAAAGAGTCTGGATGGGTCACCCACGGACTAAGAAAATAGAACCCAAGCAATCAAAGCAAGAAAGAAAGAAAGATAGGAAAACAATCCCTCCCCATTATGGTCGCCAATTTTGTTTATCGGGCTAATTATTAAGTGCGGACACAAATCAATCTCCCTAGCTTCACTACCAAACTAGAACAAAACAAGACAGTATAATACTCTTTCCTTATATTTCAATTATAAAATAAGAAATGGATCTTGGACATACCTCTTAAATATCGAATATTTGACTTTGCCAATGCAATCCAAGCTCTGTCATGAGGTTTATGGAGAAATATCTACAAATAAACACAAGCCAACGAAGACAAGAATAACAGAGTCTATTTGATATGAAACTATGTATGTGATTAAGGAATCATACAATATGGACAAATAACATTCATATAGGAAAGAAAAGTATATCTGGATTAAATAATGTGGAAGAAAGATACAACCAGATGCCTTGATGTCATTGAGTTCCTTCCGACAGTCCCTTGCTTCCCACACACTTCTTGCTCCAATGATTCTGAGACCATGGATCTAATAGCTACTCACAATATATCTTGACAAAGCAAAGATCAAAGACACTCTTAATCAAGTTAACAATCTCAAGCCAAACTCAAGCTCAATCCAACTAAATTTCTCCATGAGAGCTCCTCTCCTTTTATAAGTTGAAGAGGATAAGGTGAGGAGGTTAGGATGATCCCACTAAATCATGAAAGAAAGTAAAATCCAAACCGTTCGGAGGCCACCTCATCATAGAAGCTTCTCCTTCTAAAAGCATTGAGAAGATGCTCATTTTTCCCACTTATAGGAATTTCTTCACCGTAGCTATAGAGCAAACTACAGAAATTTCGTAGTCTAGATTTAGAGCAACCTACGGAAATCAGGAATCTCTGCACCATGCGTAAATCCTCCTTAATAGGGTTTTTACAAAGGAAAATACAACTTATTTTCTCAGGCAAAGTTCTTCTCCCTTCTTTCTTCAGGAATTCAGTCCACTGACCCCTCTGAAGGCAACATATAGGTTTACATCATTAATGGTCATAGCGATGAAGAAAATAATGTGTAACATTCTCTTATTGGCCCTTTGAAGAACGTTGACAATGACACTAGTTCTCTTTGCTAGGCCCTTTCTATCATATGACCTCGAGCTATGACCCAGGGCTAAACCCTGAGAAGTGCTTCGGGTTTCAGCTTTCAGCTTTCCCGCAATAGCCCACTCCTCATTCCCCGAACTCCAAATTAGAGAACTCAAATGGCACAAGGATCGACGGTCCTCGTTGCTCCCTTAGATATGCGGTTGTGATCTATTCAGACTTCGGCCTTCGAGAGTTTCTCACTTGTCCTCCTCTGATTTATTCTAGAGCACCAATTCTCTTAAATGCGTGGATCTCCTCCACATGTCCCTTCCAGATCCAATGGTATGGATTCACTCTGCTCTTCGCGACTTTCCGAAGATTGCTCCTTGATCTTGGAAATCCCTCCAGAGTTCTAGCTCCCAAATCTTATAATATTTCATCACCTATCCTCCCCTGACGATGGGCGATTTCACTTGCCTTCGAAACTTTAGAACATCTTCACTCCTTGTGCACACTTATCCCTTTTTATGCCCAAGACTTGGATTGTTCTCGACCCTTTTCTACACTCCTTGCAGGAATTTTGCGCATGACAACGCTGATTCTTTTGAGATTTTTCTCGAATTTGAACCTTGAAGGTTCTCAACTCTTTTGCATCCTTCTACAGAATTTCTAGTGCCCTCTTGGAAACTCAACGCTTTTCCTCCTGATCTTGTGAGATGAACTCACTTGGTATTTAGCACAACCCTTGTGCTTGATTAAGCCTTCAAACATCTTATCGCAACACTTAGCCAAGTGTTGGATTGATGCACTCCTTGCACAGGTCTTACTTCAAACTTCCTGAATTCTTTCAGGTTTACCAAGGAAACTCCTTTCCCCCACTCAATTCCCTCCTGGAAGAGTCCTGCAGAGTCTTCAATAACTTTGTGCTATGCTTCCTCTTGCGTAGGCTTCCTTCCAAGGTATTCAACAACCTTGAATTTCTTCCTTGAGTCTGTGAATCATTCTGGTGTTCCCTCCTTGCACATTCTCTTCTGACTCAAAAGAGTTCAGACACACACTCCTTGCATCAAATCACATAGGTTCAACTCTCTGTCGCGCAGTCCTTGCACTTAGCCTAAAGAACCAGAACTGATTCAGAAAACTCACAGATAGAGGATTCCGTCTCTATCCATACAGATGAACTCTAACATACATTTACAACATAAACATACATGAATGATATTCATAAATAAGCATCCATTACACGAAAAATGACAAACAGGAAAATCTATTATTTTCTATTAATGGTGGAATGTCAATTACAATATATGAGTTCAGACTGCAACTGGCTCTCGGCTCTCATCAACCTCCTGATCAACAACCTCTACTTGGAAACAATACAAATATATATACAAGAGGGTCTCGATGAACTTCCCTCCAATATATACTAGTGGTGTCTAATCACCATTCAAAATGCCTGACTAATGAGGCAGATTACAATGAGTGGAAATATGATCAGAATCAGATGCAAATCCCTCCTACCGTCAACCACTTAAGGAGACCTCATCTACATCTTGTCTGAAGGCACAACTTGGCTCTTCCATCCAGACAACATTAATTTCCTTAATTACAAATTCAATTTCAAAGGAAAAATGAGAGTGCAACGATTCTCCCTTCCTTGAATGCGCACCAATGTGCTAACCAGCTGGTGCGTGCTGAGGTGGAGTGATGCTCCTACATCAATTGTGAACCTGAAGTAGAATTTGGAGCACTCAATCCTGAAACCTGAGGACCAGTAACCTATGATCCTGATATCTGTGGCGCTGTAACCTATGGACCAGTCGTCACCAAAGCTGGTGGTCCTGAAATCTATGTCATTGAAGTCTATTGTGGACTCACTTGAATATGAGGTGATGAATTCTCACCCCTCTCAGTCCCTCGTGACTAACTAAAGGCTCTATCCTCCTCAAATCTCACATCCCTTCTCAAAATTGTCTTCCTCAAGGAAGGGATATATATGTGGAAAGCCTTTGAAGTCTTGCTATACCCAACAAAAATCCCATTTTTTGTCATGGGTTCTAGCTTTGTCCTCTTATCAGAAGGGACATGTGAATATGTAAAGCACCCAAAATCCTAAATTTCCCAACGTCAGACTTCTTCCCAGAGAAATCCTCCTCAGGAGTCTCATCCCCCAATGCTCTATGTGGACTCATGTTCTTCAGATAAACTGCAGTGTAACATGCCTCAACCCAAAGAAAGAGTGGCAGCCCCTGATCATGCAACATGGTTCTCGTAGCCCCAACTATGGACTTGTTCTTTCTCTCAGCAACCCCATTCTGATGTGGGTTGTAAAGAATAATTAGCTCCCTCTTGATTCCCTCTCCTCCATATAATTCATTAAACTGCTTGGAGGTATACTCACCCCCATTATTTGTCCTCAGTACTATGATTTTCCTCCCAATCTAGTTCTCCACGAGAGCTTTGAACTCTTGGAACTGATTGAAGACCTGTCCTTTGGTCTTCATGAACAAAACCCAAGACTTCTCAGAGAAGTCATCAATGAATATGAAATAGTACAAACAACCACTCAAAGATGCAGAAGACATAGGACCACATACATCAGATTGAATCATATCAAGTATACATGTTGTTATGTTGTCATTTCTTGGAAAATCAATCTTGGGGTACTTTCCCAAAGCACACCCCTTGCATAACTCATGGTTCTCTATGTTTAATTCTGGCACTCCAGTCACAATATCCCTCAGTATCCTCAGAGCCCCATGATGCAAATGGGCCATCCTATGATTCCATAGCTCACAAAGATAATTGTTGTTGGTAGTATGATACAATTCACTAGTTGGATGAAACATGATCTTGTACAACTTCTCATGTCGAGTCCCAATAACTTTGGCTGAAGTGATACTGGACCCCTTGGGAAATAAGAGCACCTGTCCATCACGAAAAAACACCTCATATCCCCTCTCCTCATTAGTAGAAATTGAAATCAAGTTCTTCTTCAAGCCAGGAACATATAGGACATCTCTCAACAACATGGGAGGTTGAGACTCCCTCTGAAATGATATTGTCCCACTACCAACTTCCTTGACCAGCTAGTCATCTCCAAGAACTACCTCAAGATCACCAATCTATGTCAGATCTGTCAATTGCTCACTAACACCTGTCATGTGGCAAGAGACACCACTATCAATATACCAAACACTGGAATGTGTGGCTCTAGTGTAAAGACACACCACTAAGGAAAACTCCTTGCCGAACATGTTGGAAAACTTCTGCACCTCTGTTGAAATTGTTGTCTGCTTCTTCTTCTTATTAGTACATTGTCCCGCATAGTGCCCAAACTTCTGACATGAAAATAACTTGACTTTGATCATGTCCTTATTGCCTTCACTCTTCGGTTTGTTTCCTCCCTTAGCACCCTTTTTAAACTTCTTCTTACTTTTAGAAGCAACAACCACATTCTCCTTATCATTACTAGTAGATGAACTTCCATGCACATAACCTCTCTAGGTTTCCTCCTGAACAAAGTCATCCCAAAGACATTCCCACTTGGAAAGATTCTCCCTAGCCATAATTCCCTAAACAAAAAAAACCCATTGTTTGGTCACCCCATTCAATGTTTCCCTCACAATTTCACTGTCAACAATGGCCTTCCCAACAACTCCAAGTTCATCTCTCACCTGTGTCAACCTAGTAAGATATGTGACCACATTTTCATCCTTGTTCATTCTAATGATTTTTAGTTTCTCTCTCAAAACCATCTTTTGGTTCTCATTTGTACTTTGATACAACTTCGTCAAGGACTCCACATCTCATAGGAAATTTTCTTCCCTGTCACATGAGGAATCAAATGGTCCTTGATGGCATCAAGGATGATTCTTTTAGCCTTGACACTCTTCTTGGTGTAGGCTACCACAAGAGTAGCATATGTAGGTATTTTTACTGGGTTGGTTGTGGAGTTCTCAACAATGTCCCATAAATCACTCTCCCACAGAAACAAAATTATTCTCTCCTTCCAAGAACCAAAATTTCTTGCCCCGTCAAGTTTGTCCTTAACTCTTAAACCAATAGCCATTGACCCTTCTCAGCTGAAAATAAAAAATTCCAAAATTTGTCTAGTGAAGTAACTTTTGTCCCATTCTCTGTATTGTTGATTTTGATCAACACTTCTCTTCAACTTAGCTCTGATACCATGTAAATTTTCATACCCCACCCAGTTTCAAGTCTCACCGAGACAATTCATTGTTAAATGCCCAAAACCCAGTTTTATGAAAGCAACAAATATTAATCATACAAAAAATTATCAAAAATGAAACATGAGGATTCTAAAAATATTTAAATGCAGAAATAAATTTCCATCAACAGTACAATAACTCAGAAAATTATAGACACGGAGAATTTTGGTCTAACATTGACCCTCGAAAAACCCACAAGTGGAAAACCAGTGAGAGAGGGGGTTTTTATTATTTTAGAGCTCAGAGAAAAATGCCATTTATAACAGTCATTATCTTCAACAAAAATTACAGAATTATCTCAAAAATCGTGCCAAGTTTCCTCCTTAGAATCTGAGCCAAATACTTGTTATAGAAATATTTTCCTTACCATTGCTATCTTGCACAGAGGGCCTTTTTCCATTTCCCTATGCAGACTTATCATCCCTTTTCTATCTTCCACATATACGCTCCCTATCAGTTATACAAGATGTGTATACACTTGCTGCTCCACTACAGCTCGTGTATATCAGGATTTGTACTAGAAAATACAAAATGAGGTCGGTTTTCCATGTCGTGACAGAATATCTCTGATCCTTGGCCTTCTATATACTGGAAAGGTTTTGACTCGACCCTTCAGTTGCATTCTGAAGGCTATAAGAGCACAATTTCGAGCTATGGAAAAGAGGAGAAAACATTCAACTTTGAGAGAAAAGTTACATTGGAGAAATTACTTCATATTGAGTCTACATCCCTTTGTCCCTTAAGTCTGAATACAGTGTTCAGCCCCCAAGCTCTTTCCCTATTGTTTAGAGGACCTCATTGCCTCTTTCCTATAAGCTTTCCTTTGGTGGAGGATTGAAGTGGTGGATACCCAGTTGGAAGAAACTTGGTTTCTTGGTTTCGAACCGTGCCGGCACAGAAGTATGTAATGTTGTCACTTCTGCTGATCAATTATTAATAGAAATACTCCTTTCCCATCCTATTGGTATCTTGCAAATATATGATTATTATCCATGGGCATGTTTGTAAATTATTAATGGATTATGCTATCTGATGTGCTAACCCCTTTTATATTATCACTATGTACTTGCTCTGCTCGTTTGTCAAGAACTTCTTACATGTATAAAGCTTTGGGTCAAAATGTTCAATGGTGGAACATCATCAAACGTTGGATCGAGGTAGGCCTCTTCCTTATATTGCACATTATTTTATATAGCATATGTTGGAATTGAGTTGATTTCTGCAGTCATACCTGTCTGTTGTGGTTTACCCTTGGCCATAGAGAGTTTTTCCCTTGTAGAAATGCTCCTCAAAATTCATGCCAGCATTTATTTTCCAAATGTATAGGTCAACTTCTCAAATTATTCCCCCTTTAGTTGTACGATTTCCCTTGAAATGCATGCTAAGACAACATCCCAATTTTTTGTCTCAAAAAGTATTCTACAGTCACCTAGGAAATCATGCCAACTCTCCAGAAAATACACAAAAATCTCTTCTCGATTTTTGTTCCAAGAAAACAATAGTATAGACTCCACAAATCCATACTTTGTGTCCCATAACAGTCTTGAACTTTATCCTCGATTTCTATGCTAAGAAAAAAACAGTACGACCTCCAAAAATTCATACTGTACGACCCATAACATTCATGTACCTTCTCCTCGAAATCTCTGTTGTAATTTTTGTCTTGGAATCTGTACTACATTCAGAAAATGTCTTCTCTGCTTCACCTTGACCCTCACTCTCTCAAAATCTCTCCTAATCACAACAAGAATGAAGATGGAGGGCACCTCCCTTACCCTAATCGACTCGATGAGGGAATATGAGGGGTTTCATAATCCAATGGTTGAGATTGGATTAGATGAGTGGTTGAGATTGAGTGTCCACTAACTCACCCCCTTCACTTAAGTCATAAAGTCAACTTTTAATTTATATCATATAAATTAAATGACAAGGGTCCACATTAAGAACTTTCCCACCCTATAGGTGCCTAGGTGATGAGAAACACTTGCCTAGATACTTTTTGATTAATTTAAACATGTTCTCCTCTCACTCTCTCATATATAATTAAGATGAAGGAGGCCCTTTAATCATGCAATGAAGTGTGATGTAAAATATGTTGTGAACGAAGCATATCCAACATCTCTTTCTTTTAAGAAATAAGCTACCACATTCTACTAGTTTGTGTTCCACAATGTTTTTCTATCTTATTCATTAATAGAACTTGGGTTTCACTATATTTTTGTGTTCTCTGCTATATTTTTGTTTTTTTGTCATTTCGTTCTCAAAATAATCTAGATCAGTGGTATCACAATAGTCTTCTCCTTTTCATTTATCATAGTATGTCCCCGAAGATATCAGGGTATAGAGATTTTTGTCTTGAGCTAGCTTCGATTGAGGACAACCTCTCTCACTATCCCAAACAAGCTCCCATGGTAGAAGAAAAGAGATATGACAGAGTAGGAGATCATTTCAAGATGTTTCTCGAGGAAGACATCATGTGAAAAAGGAACGTGATGATGGACAAATTCCCTCATATACTTCGAAGACTACTGATGGTAGTGGTTGAGGCATCTTCGACAAGCAACCGTTTAAGAGGTGTGTCACCCTTCAAGGTACAATTCAATTTTGATATCCCCTTATTTTAAGGCTAGATAGATGTAGATTCTCTAGAAAAATGGTTGAATCTGCTAGAAGGCTATTAGTCTATCCAAAATTTCTCCGACAGTGAAAGTATCACCTTCGGGCTCCTTAAATCCCTTCCCCATTTCAGAGCTTGGTGGGAAGGTTACTCGGAGAGGTACAACACGGATGAATCTACATAATTCAAGAGAGAACCCACTTAGACGACCTTTGTAGATTCCCTAAAAGAGGAGTCATACCCTATCGAAAACTATGATGACCAGTACATGAGATGGATGGCTCTATGTTAGAAAATATATCAGATGGTGTCAAAGTACAAGAACATATTGCATACCTTGCATTCAAAGTTAGGTATTAAAGACTTCGATCGACACCTAGTTTTGAAGTATCGTTGTGGTATGCACAGGTACATTCAAATAGAGATGGATTTCTTGGAAATCCCTGCACTAGTGGTTGTTTATTGATATGTAGTCAAAATTGAGCAAATATTCAAGCAACAAAGTAAGCAAGAGCTTGGGTTTGAAAATACACCACAATAGAATCATGGCAGATGAAACCCTAACTCACATAATGAAGGACATAGAAAGGAAGGTCAACCTCAAGAGAGACAGTTCAAGACACATGAAGAGAGGGGTAATGAGAGGTCTAAGAAATATACTATAAAGTGGTTTGATTTCCACAACATTCCTTGGCACAACACCGATGAATGTCGCTCAAAACATTCATCGGTGGTCGATCTCAAAGAAAAAGAATCAAAACCTAAATTGGACTTTTATTCAAAGCACAATAAAGGGAAACAAATCATCGATGCAAAACCCAATGCTACCATCTCATTCACAACAATACAACCAGAAGAACCAGAGGAGATTGAGGAGGGGGACCACATCTTCCACTCACAGATGTGGGTAAAGGGGACCCTAATGCATTTCATTATTGACAGTGGGAGTCAGGAGAACCTGATCTCAGTTGAGGTTGTCAAGATATTGAAGTTTCCAAGGATGTCACACCCCCAACCATACACCATTAGATGGTTGAGATGGTGAAGAGACATTTGTGTCATTCAATAGTGCATCATGTTCTACGGCATCAAGCCCTTCAAGGATGAGGTGGTGTGTGATGTTACTCCACTTGAATTCTATGATGTTATTTTAGGACAACCATATATGTGGAAACATCATGCTATCTATGAGCGTCAGCACCGCAGTGTCATTGTTACTCTGGGAGTTCGGCTCTACAAGGTACCAGAGGTAGCTCCAACTACTTCCACTTCATTGATCTCGGAAAAACAATGTTGCAAAGCAATCTCTCAGACCAAAATTGTTTTCTCTTCACAATCCATTTAGGAGGTGAAGAAAAGGTCACTGCAACCACTACAACCTCGGCCCAAGACATTTCTATTCAACATAAGTAAGTCAACAAGATTGTAGAGGAGCACAAATAGAATGAGAATCTTTCATATGTTCAACATAGCTTTATTGACCATGGACCTTTTCAGGTGTGCTTTGGGTTCCAATCATTATCCCCCGATATTTATATAGCTCATCTTGTTGCATATTCATTGACAAAGTCCTCCCACACTCAGAGCAAGGTAGATCATGCAACTAGATCTGTTGAATGGATCCAACACTTCCAACATGTCCATGACATCCTTCCACAGGTAAAGTACAAGCAGGACATCTAATTCAATAAGGAAAGCGACTCACCTAAGTTTAGATAAAACAGAATTTTACCCATCTCCCGAGGGAACTTGATGCAATGGGGAGCATTGCTTCCTAAGGGGAGAGGAATGATTCAGGTGGATCTCGACGACCATCCACCTTTTCCACTAAATCAACATTTTAAGAATATGGTTTTGATAAATCATGATATTCACCCTTTTGATGGGGAATGGATGTAATGTCATCTTCATTTGTTAATTATAGACTTCATGTAATGATTTCCTAGTGGTCGTATGTACATGCTTATAACATAGCGTTAATGTACCAGATTCCATTAGATCTCCTCTATTAAGCACGTTCGGGATATAGTAGTACCGGGATGGGTGATCTCTCTGAAAGTCCTAGTTTTTTATATGCCTATGACATTTTATAAACTTAGACTAATTTAGCCTATATGCATCATGGGAATTGTTCTCCTTTCACTCTCTCATATATAATTGAGGTGAAGGAGTCCCTTCCAACATGCAATGGAGTGTGATGTAAAGCTTGTTGTGAATGAAGCGTAGCCAACATCTCTTTCTTTTCATAGATAAGTTACCCCATCTTTTTCTTTTCAGAGATAAGCTACTCCATTCTTCCAATTTGTGTTCCACAATATTTTTCTATCTTATTCATTTATAGAAGTTGGGTTTCACTGTATTTTTGTGTTATATTTTTGTTTTTGTGTTCTCTGCTATATTTTTTTTTTGTCTTGTTTTGTTCTCAGCATAATCTAGATCATTTTCAACTATGGTAGAATTATGCTACAATTTTGTGGTTCAAAAGAACAATTAGGACATATCTTCACCAAGCCATTGGGAATAAATACTTTTGAATTTCAGAGACAACTCTTAGGCATTGTTTGTGCTGATTTTTGTAATGGTCGAAATTAAGGGGGGGTGTTAAATGGACTAATTCTTCCCACTTACTTGACCAAGTTCATAGTTGATAGGCATCATAAATTCACTACATAAGATAGGTGGATATGCATTTATTAGGTAGGTGAGAATATGGAATGTTGTATATGTTATCACTCTAGGAAACTCTCCTAGGCTGTAAGTCGGAGATGCCTGGTAACTAACTCTTTTGGGGAAATATTTTCTTAATAATTGATGTGGTTTTTGGATCAAGATGAATATCTAGGGACTGGACTGTGTGTTTAAGACTGTCTAGAGATATCA
>JASDQU010736684.1:207406-219973 GCA_032191745.1 Picea mariana | reverse complement strand
TGTCACCGTGGGGGTCCAGGTGTGGCAACGACAAATTTTGTATCTGCCCCTAGTGGGGGATTCGAGGGCAGAACCCCCGAAACGAAATATTGGGGAAAAATGCCTTATAAATATTATAATTTCATAGTCAATCTGGACCGTTCATTATAAGGCCGTAGATCTAACGGTAGAAGCTATGTTCGGGTTTTTTTCCCTAGAAGGAAACCCTCTTTTATGAGGGAATTGTATTACGACTATGTATGTATGTGATTATTATATTATGAGAGAGGAGACTGTGAGAGGAAGAAGAGGAAGCTACAATGATTGAGTTGTAGGTTGTATCCCTTCATTTCACTGGATAATAAAAAGGAAGGACCTTGAAATTTATCTGGTGCACATAGCTCACAATGGGTGAACCACGTATATCCATGTCTCTATTTTATTGTGTATCTTATTTGTTTTATTTCCGCATTTGTTTTATTTTATTGCTCTGTGATCATGTTTTTCTAACACAAAGCCCTTGTTGAGACACAGTCGTGAAAGAAAATCAAATTCCTATGAATAGATAACGGGGGAGAGTATTTCAGTTATGAGATACAAAATATTTGTCATGAGGTTTGGATTCATTTTCAACACATGGTTCCCTATACTCTACAACAAAACATAGTTGTTGAGCAGAAAAATAGATCTCTAAAAGATATGGCATCTTGCATGCTACATGCAAAGTCACTTCCACATATATTATGGTTTGAAGCACTTAATTGCTCAACCTACATTCAAAAAATTTATCCCCATAGATCTGTCAAGGATACGACCCCCTATGAGGCTTGGAGTGGCCTCAAACCAGAAGTGACCCACTTTCGTATATCCGGTTCTCGTGCATGGACTAGCATTCCCTCTAAGAAGAGGAAGGCACTTGATCCATAGAGAATAAATTATATCTTTGTTGGATACCCCAACTTTGTGAAGGGATACAGACTCATTGATCTTTCATCAGACTGACTCATCATTGAGCATAGTGTCCAATTCGAGGAAAGTGCTTCACATGTACCTCAACAGTCGGATGTAGACACTTTTGTTCTTCCATTTTCCATAGATGATGAACATGCACCTACTAAATCTTCTTCATATGAGAGTTTTAATTCATAGGATTCAGATGATCCAGATACAGATTCAGTATAGTCAAATGTAGAGCTATATTTGAGGCCAAAGTGGGCCAAGACTACTCTTCAGGATGCAAGATATATTGTTGGGGATCCAGTTGATACTAGGAGGAATTGATATGATTTCGATGAGCCTCCTCTTGCAATCACTTCCACTGAACCGATGCCACCTAGGAATATTTTCTTATTTTAGTCTTCAGATACACAGTCCTATGTTGAGATTGTTGTAAATACTTTTTGGTAATCTGCCATACACGAGGAGTACAATCCCTCCTCGAAAACCATACTTGGGATCCAGTTCCCCTTCCTTTAGGAAGGAAACTTTTCAGGTGCATATGGGCCTACAGGACCAAGAGAGCAGCGGATGGACAAGCTAGCAGATACAAATCCAGGCTATTTTCCAAAGGATTTCAATAGGTGAACGGCATTGACTATGATGAGGCATTTGCTCGAGTAGTGAATATGGATTCCATATGGTTGGAACTTGCCATTGCAACATCCAAAGGATGGGAATTCCATCAAATGGACATGAAAAACTCATTTCTTCACGAAGATCTCTCTAAAGAGATCTATAAGGAGTAGCCCCAGGGATTTATGCATAATTCATCTTTGGTATGTTGATTGAAGAAGTCTCTTTATGGCCTCAAGCAAGCCTCGAGGGCATGGTATGCCAAGGTGGACTCCTACCTCTTGTCATACAACTTTTTACGTTGTAAGTCAGACCCAAATGTTTACATGCTCAGGTCGATTGATTCACTTCTACTCCTAGTTTTGTATGTTGATGATTTGTTGATCACCGGTTGCTCGACTTTAGTGATTGTTGCAGTGAAGAGGATTATGCATGACAGGTTCTTGATGACGGAAATGGGTCTTGTACATTTCTTCCTCGGACTCGATATCATCCAGGATGCATCAGGCATCAACTGTCTCAGGCCAAGTATTCACGAGATCTCCTTAAGATATTTCACATGACAGACTACAATTATTCCCCGACTCCTTTCCTATCAAGAATCATACTTGAGGATGGCAGGGACACTCCACTGGTGGAAAACACACTGTACATATGACTAGTGGGGATATTGTTGTACCTCATATTTTTGTACCTCACACACTCGAGACCAGACCTCTCCTATGCAGTTGGAGCAATCTCCAAGTTCATGTAGGAGCTGCATGACTTACATTGGAAGGATGCAAAGTGTATCCTTTGATACGTACAGAGCACCATCACCTTTGGGATTCACTATGTAGCAGACTATACATTGGACCTCATCAGGTTCACTGATTCTGACTAGGTTGGTGATAGCATTGATCACAATTCCACATCTGGTTGCTCACTCGGTCTTGGTTCCGAGCCTATGTGTTGGTCGAACAAGAAGCAGGCTTATATTGCTCTATCTTTAGCTGAGGTAGAGTATAGAGGGGTAGTTAACATAACCATTCAGGATATGTGGCTACAACATTTTCTCACTGAGTTGAGAATTCAGTTTCACTGGCCGATTTTCATCTAGTATGACGAACAAAGCACTGTGAAATTCTATAGATATCAAGTTCAGAGGAAGAGGACAAAGCAAATCGAGATCCACATGCACTACATCCTAGAATTAGTAGACGAGGGGATAATTGACCTACAGTTCTGTACTTCAGAAAAACAAATTGCAAACATCTTCACCAACACCTTCATTGAGCATAAGCTCCACTCTCTGTGCAGTCATCTTGGAGTGAAGGACACAGTTTCCTAGCAACTGTCAGTTCTTCTTTTTACATACATTGTACTTTGAGGGGGGGTTTCTCATGAGGTTTTCTCTCTTTACTCATTTATTTCAGTGTATCTTTTGTATTTGGGTACCTAACATGGCCTTGTTGTTGGGACTCATTCTTTATTTTCGCCATAGTGATGTTCAACGAGGGTGTTGGAGATACTTCACACACACCTAGTATTTCTCACACACCTAGGATTTCTTTTTATTAATGTTTTCCCAATGTTGATTAGTCATTATTTAGTCTCCTATAGTTTAGGGAGAATATTCTCTTCAGTTCACACTTCAATTTGATCAGTTGAGTGGAGTCTTGATGCCACATTGGGATCATCACCATGCAACATTGGGATCATCACCCTAATCCCCTCCTCACTTCACTATGTTTTAGTCAGTTAACTAAATACTGAGAGACTAGTTAACTCAGACTAGGTGGCAATTCACTCATGTAATGCCTGAGAGACTAGAATAGGTGGCAGTTTACTCATGTAACTATTGGTGTGTGTCTAGATCACTCTAGACCACCACTATGGCGCATTGGCTTCTCCTCCAATGCACATTAGTTGAGTTATAAAAAGTATATCATGTGTAAATTATCATTCATTCATTTGATTAATGAGAATTATTCCATTCTTTCTCTCCTGCTTCTCTTTTCTCATATTTTCTCTACAAATTTTGTACGCCATTTGCTAGGTAGATATATTTTGTGCAGTTTCAACACATTTACACAATAAAAACACTAAAAAATATTTTGAGAGAGGGAATCTTGACATTTTTAAATTTGTAAAGAGAGAGCATGCAAATATTAAGAGAGAAAGGGAATTTTGAAAAATTTTAAAGTTGTGATACGAGAGAATTCAAAGACTTCTTGTAGGTGTTGTTTTTCATTTTATATTTGTTTCTTTTATTTTACTGAAGACTTGTTGAGAGGAGAAACTACTTTGACTGTAAAAAGAGTTTGAGATGTTCTTAAGAAATAATAAACTAATAAAATTTGTTTCTCTTTTTTTATGTTGATATATGTGTGGAATTTATTTAACTGTGTACGTTTTTTTACTGGCGGAATCAACAACTATTCAGGCACGTAATCATGTGGCATGTGGTCATGTTATCAGACTACTACCACTATAACCTCCAGGAATGTCAACGCGGCCCCTCACATGGTACACAAGGCTAGTTGAGGGTTTTGAATCAGTGACTTCACATTACATAGTTCCTTAATAGTACGCTCCATCACCAACTCTTCTACACCCCAGGGGATTTTATTTTATATGTATGGAATTTTTTTTAATGTGTACTTTAACGAGCATGCCTCTTAATGTAATAAGCTTTTATGGACAATTTAACAATATGTTGATAATATAATTTCAATTGAATCTAGTTAAACATTGAAACACTTTGTGAATAAGAAAATTTATCCTTTCAACCTAATTTCATTAGGTTATACTTTTTTTAATATTTTTAAATTTAATANTATATATATATATAATTAAATAAAAATTAGATTATTTTGTTAATAAAAAATTTGTATTCTCTTTGTACCGAAAATTTTAAAATTTATAAAAATATAATAAATAAATTATCAAACAAAAAAATCTATCATTTCCCAACTACTAAATATTAATAGAATATCATCAATGGATTGTTAAAAAAGTACAACACAAAGAGATTCCATAGTTTCCATATTTTCTAAAATGTGGAAAATCTTGTTATGGTACTTGCTCTAGCGAACACTATAAAAATGACTTCAAGTAACTAAACTATAAATCTCCCTATCTTCTCATCATTATAATGAATTCGATAGAAAAAACAAAAATAGTAGGGGCTACTTATATACTGAGAGTACTGAGAAAATGGTTTGCATCGTGGTGAGCAACAGTATAAGAATTTTCCTAGCAAAGGCAAGAGTTCTTGACAAAAATGAGAAATGATCCTTCATAATCTTAGTAAGTTGGACCTTGATTTCATTTGTGTAGTGCATGTACACATCTTTTTTTATTTTCTTGAAGGAATATGTCTAGCTCTAAACGACTTCCATGAATAAACCATCGAAGAGTTCGACAACCTATGCATCACTTCCAAGGTAGTTTGTAACGATGCCACTTTTTCTCAACAAAGTCGCATCATCTTTTGAGTCGCATCATCTTCTGAGTCGATCAAATCATCCATAAAACTCACATAACACATAAAGTAATTGATTTCACATGTCTTGGATTGCAATGGATATATTTCAAAACCTTTTGGTTGCTCCATATATATATCCTCATCCAATTCTCCATGTAAAAATGTTTTTTTCAAATCTGGTTGCTCTAAGTCAAGATCAAGTAAAGAAACTAGTGTTAACACAACATGAACATAAAACAGCATAACAATTGGAAAAAATAAATTATGGAAATTTATATCTTTACTACTAGTTTATCTTTATATATTTAAGCAATAAACATGAAAAGAAAGATGGAGCTTAGAATGACTAGGCAAAGCTAACTGATAGGCCACCTATCCCACACGCTTGAGAATGGTATAATGACGATAAAATTGGGGTGCCAGTTTCTCACAATGATTAGCCTTGAGGGAATTTTTCTTATAAGGTTGCAGTCGAAGAAACACCCGATCTCCTTCTGTAAATTGACATTCAAGGAGACCTTGATATCCATGTTGCTTCATTTGATTCTAGGCCATGATCAAATTCTCTTTGAGGGTATGAAGAATATCCTCTGGAACTGTAAGTGTTTGGTAAACCGCCTAAACCTTTGAGACACCTCAAAAGTATGAGATAAGTGAAGGTGGATTTTGTCCATATACTTCTTCAAAAGGAGTCATGTGGGTAGCTATATGGTAATAAGTGTTGTACCACCATTCATCTAGTGGTAACCATTGATCCCATTGATTTTTTCATTCCAATGCAAAACACCTCAAATATGTTTCCAAACACTTGTTGACAAATTCAATTTGACCATCAGTCTGGGGATGATAAGTTGTGCTGAGATGAAATTGGGTGCCTTGTAGCTTGAACAGTTTTTTTCCAAAAATTGCTGGTGAAAGTGGGGTCACGATCAGAAACAATAGAATGACACATGCAATGAAGCTTAAAGACATGATCCATGAAACATTGAGCCACAGTGGAGGTTGTAAATGGGTGTTGAAGAGCATATAAATGAGCATACTTGGAAAGATCATCAACTACCACCATGATGACTTATTTATTTCTCGATTTAGGTAAGCCTACAATAAAATCTATAGAGATATCCCTCCAAATAGCTAGTGGAATCGGAAGAGGTTGTAGTGTGCCAAGATCTTTGACTGTTTCACGCTTGTTGCATTGACAAACATCACATTCTGCCACAAAATTGCGAACGTCATGCTTCATACCATCCCAGAAAAAGTAATGTTTGACCCGGTCATAGGTTTTGGTAAACCCTGAGTGTCCAGTGGTGGGTGTAACATGAAGCTCAGAAAGTACTGTGGATTTAAGTTTTCACAGTTTACTTAAATACAAACGTCCATTGTATCAAAGCTCATCATTGTGCCAAGAGTACCTTGGGGAAACAGGAGAATTGGGCTGCAATTGTTGTATCAGATGTGAAATTTTGGTATCATGTAGCCATTCTTGGTGAAAATCTTGGAATCAATATGGTACAATGAAGGAGAGGGGAAAAAGGGACCCCTCATCTTCATATTTTCTAGAAAGTGCATCAACAAAAACATTGTCTTTTCCTTTCTTGTAAATGATCTCGTAATCATATCTAAAGAGCTTATTCACCCATTTTTGTTTCTCTGGGAAGGAAAGGCGTTGTTCCGGAAAATACTTGAGGCTTTGATGATATGTCTTAATTTGGAAAATTTTCCCCAAGATATAAGGGTGCCAAAGATCCACTACATGTATAATAGCCAACATTTCCTTTTCATAGATTTATTTTCCCAAATTTCGCTCCGACAGTTGTTTGTTGGTAAAGTCCAAAGGTCGACCCTCTTGCATAAGGACTGCTCAAATTCCTTTCCCAGAAGCATCACATTCTAGCACAAAGGTCTTTGTGAAACCACGAAGGGTCGGGACTGGAGTGGTGCACATGGCCTTCTTCAAGGTTTGAAAGGCATGCGAAGCTGTAGGAATCCAAGTGCAAGAATTCTTTTTAAGGAGAGCAGTGAGAGGGGCCACAATCTTTCCATAATTCTTAACAAACTTGTGATAATAACCTGTTAAACCTATAAATACCCACAATCTTTTGAGATTCTTTGGGTGAGGCCAATCATGCATTTCTTCAATATTTTTAGGATCCATCCTGACATCGGCCTTTCCAAAAAGATGACCCAAGTACTCGACTTCTAAGGTGCCAAAAGCACATTTAGATTCTTTGAGGAAAATTTGGTGCTGAGAGATTAGATGGAGAACTTGATCCACATGAGAAATATGGGGTGTCAAAGTTTTACTATAGATGAGGATATAATCAAAGAAATTTAAGACAAAATAAGGGAGAAAAGGACAGAATACATGATTCATGACACTTTGGAAAGTGGACGAAGCATTACACAATCCAAAGGGCATGAATAAAAACTCATAGTGGTCCTCATGAACTCGAAATGTAGTCTTCAGAATGTTTTCCTCTTTCATACGTATCTGGTGATAGCCAAAACAAAGATCAAGTTTAATAAAGAACTGGGCACCACTCAATTTATCCACGAGGTCATCAATTCCACGAATGGAAAATTTGTCTTTAATGGTGATTTTGTTGAGGGCATGGAATTCATGACACATGTGCCAAGAACCTTCTTTCTTAAGGACCATGAACATAGAATAAGAGTAGGGGCCAACTCATTTGTAATTCCATACAAAGAGAAATAATGTTTCATTTGAGTTACCTAGCCAGTGGGATCTGAGCCATCAAATTTGGTCACATCCACATGCGGAAGGCACAGGTCACGTTGAAAGTGATGTGACTAAAAATTTTGGGAATGAGAGGAAGTTTCACCTTGAAGTTGCAAAGGTGGGTCAGAGGAGGGAAGATCTTTAGGGATATGCAGCTTGGTGCATATCATCGTAGTGAAGGAGGAAAATTGGTTATTGAAGGATTCAAGATGGGTAGAGAGGTCATGTTTGATGTCCTCCATTTTGGTGTCGATGGAGGAATCCATGTTTTTATTGGTGTTGGAAACATTAGCATTGAGTTGTCTCACTTCTTGTTGGGTTTTTGTGAAATTAGAGTACAAGGAATTAAAGAGAGCTTCCATGTCTTGGCTACGGGTGTGGGCCATTATGAAGGGGTGGGTGGGACCACACAGAAAATGGGTTATGGGTGAAGTGTATCACAACTATCAGGATGATGAGGGTAATCCAATGGGGTAAATCCCAAATAAGGGTGTTGGAAGGGGGTTGGTTCCACGAGAAAAACAATTTACTGAAAAATGATAGGTGTGACTATGATAAGGGAGAAGAGAAGAATCCAACATGATAGGTTTCAAATAATGGTGCCAACAGGATCCATAATTTATTTATTTTTACTCCTGTGGAGTTATACTCCGATATGAAGAATATTGTACTGATGAAATACCCAAATTCTTAATAGGAAGAAATGTGTAGTAATTTCGCAACCTGAATGTAGGAGACACAGTTGCGTGACAATATATCTCGTCTGTTCTGTTTTTTTGTTTCTGTCCCAAGGGTTATGGTTGTTAGAATATAAGTGTATGTGCTCTTTTTAACATTGAAAACATCTCTATTGTCACCCAACCATAGGCTGAAGCCACCCTTTGACCACCTTAACTTTGATAGAGAATCACTCTAAAAGCAAACCCTACGCTAGATATCCAAACAAAGGGTAGCGCACCTTTCCCCAAGGATATCACACCAACAAGAGTTGATCATATGTTCCAAACCCTAGCCAAGAGATAGTCCAAGCGTAACTGCTAGTTGTAGAAGCTACAACGGAAGCTCTCTTCAAACCTACGCAGAAGACTGGGCACTGCAGTGCACACAAGTTGTTGCTTTGCAATTCTGAGACTGCCTGCCAGAATGAGAATTGGCCTCCTATATTTATACTAATTCTGGCTAAATACATGGGCCGACTTCTCATTCTGGGTATTTGTCTATTCAGTATATATTATTATTTTTGGCCAACTTCTTCTCTTGGAGGATAATAACCTAATATAAATTGTCTTCTTGAGTCGACAAGTCTTCTAGGGTTATTAGTCAACTCATTAGGGTTTCTTCTTGTTTCTCGAAGTATTCTATCCTCATCAGGTTTACACGTGGAGGTAAATACCTCCTGCAACTACCATAATATCAACACTCCCTCCTAGTTAGGGAGGTATTACAAGAAATGGTCTTGAGCACAAAAACATACCATTCACCTGGTAGCATCAACATAGTTGTATAGACTATATCATGACTAGATCATGAGCACCATCATCATCATCAGTGTCATCAGCTGCATCATCTCTCGAAACCATACTCTATCTGAGTAATCAGACATGATGCTCACTCCACAGAGTGATACAAGATCCATTCTTCTAATCTAGAAGAGTAAATGTTTCTGAACCATTTTCCATCTAGGAAATCTTTGTCCTTTGATTATCCATCCAATACTTTTGATAGTCTTCAAGGCAATTGAAACAAAATAGAACACAATTGTGTCTATCCATAGTAGTACATAACTACAATCCAGTGGTACACTACCACACCAAGTAACACACAAGTACTTGATCAAAAACGTATAGTCACGAACAGTGGAACACATCCACCACAGTAGTATACATCTACTGACATATAGTCTTCATAACAATCATCTGATATCAACCTGCACAGAAACAATGTTATGATACAAACTAAATCATCTGGGCCAATCTTTCACTCACATCTGTGAGATCTGAAAGAATATCTTCCCTTAGAGTAGAACAATGAGATATCTAGACTATTCTTCTCAAGCAAGGAAGAATAATTGTCCTGTTTTCTAAACCTAGACCATTCCCCACCCTGGGCCATTCTTCCTACACTAATCAAAGTGCACCCTGGAGAGAATGTATAAACCCTAAGGAATGTTTGTCCCTGATTGTTGAGCCTGAACCATTCCCCACCCTAGGCCATTCTTCCTACACTAATCAAAGTGCACCCTGGAGAGAATTTATAAACCCTAAGGAATGACTGTCAGGACCATTTCCTCTGTTAACCACAAGAGGAAAAGATTGTCCTGCATCAACCTCCAAAATGGACCATTCCTCATGTTAACCACAATGAGAAATTGTTGTTCAGGGAGGCGGGCCAGTGTTCTTGAGTAACCCTCAAGAAGAGAGACTTCCCTAGACCACTCCCCATGTTAACCATAATGGGAAGTTGTTGTCTATGATACATCAGCAATCTGGACCATTTCCCATGTTAACCACAATGGGAAATCATTGTCTGTCAAAAATCTCAATCCACTTTCCGAACAGGAAAGAATCTGTCAAAGATGGACTATTTTTCAATCTTGAAAATGAATGTCCTCAATAATATTTCTAGTGCCCCCTCCCAACCTGGGAGTCATCTCTTCCTTTTTCAAAAAGGAAGTCATATCCATGAGCTCCATCTTGAGTACACAAACTCTTTCATCTTGGATAGAAGCTTTACCAAAATGTCTGCTTATTTACTCATCTGTGGAGATATGTATTGGAGAACCACTTTCTCCTTTCTGGAATTCATCACGGATAATGTGATGCTTGATTTCAAATGTACTTTGGTCTGGAACACTAGTTTTCTATGAAGGCTTCATGCAGCTCTGATCAATAGAGTATATCATTGTTGGAAAACTAGAACGTATCCATGTGGCACTTCTTTTGTCATCATGAGATCTGATCTACTGAGTAATCATCTTGATACAATATCTATGTTATAAAAAATATTCACCATGCTTCTGCTGTGCACTGGAGGTTCTCCACCAAGTTGTCTTCTTTTGTCTGCATGCAAGGGTCTCTTTTTGTTATGCCTCAATGTCTTGAGGTTTCTCTTCATGCTCTCTTTATTCAATTTTTTTGGAGAACATTCTTTGCATTCATCTAATGTAGAACTCCAACTCATGGATGTTGCAGATGATATAATGACTCATGTAGAGGTATGTTTGGTTTACCGGAATGAGAAATCATCGTAGTCTTCTCCCTCCATATGGGAGAACCTCTAGTTCTGAATCTTGCAATGCTTTCATTCACAAGTCTTCCATATATTGTTCTTCATCACGACTTTCAGTTCCTCTACTTGATTTCTTTTAGTGAGTTCATATCAGGCTGGTAATCTTGTGATTCTCAATACAATGACTGGTTGTTCTGGCTTCTCTTTCTTTCTTGGAATCTTCATGTTCTTCATCATGTTTTTCTTTAGATTCTAGGTCCATGGAGTTTCTTATAGATTCCATGCCCTAAATATTCCACTTCTTTCTTTTATCATAGGATCACGGATCTAGATGGACAACCAGGGATATTTTAAGGCTTCTCTTCGAAGAAGACTTCTTCTGAGGTTGAACTGAATAGGTACTGTCTTTCATGGTTACTACCATGGATATATACTTCATCATATTCAATGGATCATAGGATTAGCTCCCTCCCAATCCTTGCTTCATGTATGAGTGCATATAATCGGCTCCCTCCGTCTAACAGAGTCCACGCTTCTGTCTGCATCCTTATTGTCTTCTGCAATATATAATTGGCTCTCTGTCTAACAAAGTCCATGTTTCCGTCTTTTTGTCTTCTACAAAACATCATAAGTCTTTCTCCAATTTCCTCTTGATTGCTGACTTCTTTCTGTCTATGCTTCTTCTAAGTCTCTTCATGATTTATTGGGCTTATCTTGCAATAGTTTCCACATGATTTGCTTGATGTATTTCATTCTTTCATGTATTATCCAATGATATCAATCCTTATCTTGTTGTCCTTCCATCGGTATAGTTCTTCTTGGAACAAATTATCTTCCAAGAGATAGATGTACAAGATATGTACAGAGACGATGCAAACAAGATATGTATAGGGAATAAGAAGAGTATTGTTACCTTAAGAAGAAGAAGTCTCTTTCATCCCATTTAGTCTTGTTTCTAGGTTCCTTTTCTTTGAAAACTGATGCTTCGTGTTTCTCCTTCCTTTTCTTTATCTTGGGACAATGACTCTTTTAGTGGACATACTTTCGATAGTTGAAGCATTGTACTTCTGAAATGTCTTTCTCTTGATTTGACTTCCTCCAAGTTAAACCAAACTTCCTTTTGTTCCTAAAATTCTTGAATCTTGTTGTGAAGGCTTAATCATCGTACTTCTTTTGGGGTTTCTCTTTTGCACTAATCCTTGATTCTTATTGAGCATAACAAGTCCAAAGTTCTTCAAATGTCGAATACTCCTTACTTGTGTTCATGCTTGTGGAAAATGCATCCCACGTCTTGGGAAGAACATTGAGTACTATGTTTACCAATTCCTTCTCTGAAACTATTTCTTCAATAGCTTGTAGCTGATCTCTTAACTCAGAGATTCTCACAAAGTATGATGTTATGTTGTCATCATCATTCATCTTCATGTCATGAATGTAACGACCCTAATTGAATAAATGATTAAAGATTACAAAGAAAAATTAATTAAAGAAAATAAGCATGATTGATTGTGTGATAATCAAACTGAAGAATGCATTTAATGAACTGTGACAGAAATTAAGGGAAAAGAAATAAAATAAT
>JASDQU010736684.1:177223-207306 GCA_032191745.1 Picea mariana | reverse complement strand
ACTTAAAAAAAGTTGGGGTCTGAGTAGTTCGACTTCGGGAAAATACCCGTCAACCATAGATCTCGGGCGAACCACCCGATAGCCGTTAGATCCCTGGGTAGGTGCGAGGGTGTTAATCCTTTGACCCCCAGCAAGTCAAGGACTCATCGCGAAATCGGGCTTCGGCGTTTGTGGAGGTAAGCGTTCCTTACCGTTTGAAATCGTGAGTCGCGACTCCCCGAATTGATCAGAGCCGTCGATCGTCAGGAGGACACGTGGCGGAAGATCCCAGAGAGTCGGGGTTTGGAGGCATCGGGGTTTCCCGGGTTGCGAAACGCTCGCATAGTGAATCGCGATCGGCGATTCCCCGAGTCAATCTAGGCCGTTGATCCGGACAGGGACACGTGGCGCAGGATCCCATTAGATCGGGGTTCGGCGTTCGGCGTTTCACAAGACAAGAGGTTTATACTCTTCGAAATCCCGAGTTGCGATTTCCCAAAGTAACGGGAGTCGTCGATCTACGGAGGGACACGCGGCGTCAGATCCCGCATATCGGAGTTCGACGTTTCGGGATTTTCGACACCCAAGGAACTTGCATTTTGGATTCGCGATCCGCGAAATCCTGAAGAGGACGTGGCAAGGTGGGTCCCCAAGACATAGTGGGAGACAGGTGGCATGTACTCGGGGTTTTGTGTTGCATGAGGTATGTGACAGTACAACCGCCGATTTCCCGATAGGGAAATCCCCGACGCAAGAAAGGGTTGACCCGTTGACCATCGGGGTTCGGGACTTGGAAGGTCCTGTGCATGGTGCAGCAGGGCTCGCGAACTCCCGATCGGCGATTTCCCGATTTCCACAAGTAGGTGGGCCCAAGCCATTAAACATCGCGAGTAGCAAAAATCCCGACGGAAGAAGTTCCGAAGGCCGACGTTGGTTGATGTTAGTGTATCAGTTAGGAATTAATTTGCTTATGATTAAAAATGATGTTTAGAAATTGTGGGCTGCTACAACGAAGCTCATTCTTCAGACTCATTACTTTTCCAATGTTTATGACTGAGAAGAGGTTTGTTAGGGCATCGTACATCTTCTTCGATGAGTCAAGATGAGAGATGTAGGGTATCAAGTGGTATTTTATAGAGTCCACTATGATACTCATAGCATTGATGTCATTGTCTTTGAACTTCTCCATAGCTGCAACGTTTCGTGGTTCCTTCTCTTTTTCTACTTCAAACTCTGGTTTCACGATATCCAGCACTTTATTCTTGTAAAGGATGAGGTCAATCCTTGTCTTCCACTCTCTAAAGTTAGAGGCTCCATATAACTTGTTCTATGACTTCATAGAATAAGTCATGGTTGCTTTGACTTGGTCAAACCCTAGATTTGACCACAAACTCAAACTTGACGTCTTGGCTTGCTGAGAGTACCAGAAGATGCGTTAGGCTAGGGCGCACTGATGGTGCCTCAACGAGAGGATTAGGGTTTCTGCAACTACACCTACTAGTAACCCTAGCGACAGTGCTTTGGTGACTTCTCCTACTAGGAAACCCTAGCGACAGTTCTTCAACGAGCTTAATATCCTTCTGGCTATGTTTCCTTCCAGCAGTTAGATTGAATGAAGGAGGTGTGGGCCCATAACCTGTTAGAATAGAAGTGGATGTGCTCGTTTTATCATTGACAATATCTCTATTTTCACCCAACCATAAGTCGAAGCCACCCTCTGAGCACCTTAACCTTGAAAGAGAATCACTCTGAAAGAAAACCCTAGGCTGGATAGCCAAACAAAGGGTAGTGCACCTTTCCCCAAGGATAGTGCACCAACAAGAGATAATCAGATGTTCCAAACCCTAACCAAGAGATGGTCCAAGTGTAACTGCTAGCTGCAGCAGCTGCAACGGTAGCTCTCCTCAAACCTGTGCACAAGATTGGGCACTGCAGTGCGCACAAGTTGTTGCTTTGCAATTCTGAGACTGCCTACCAGAATGAGAACTGGCCTCCTGTATTTATACTAATTCTGGCTAACTATCTGGGCCGAATTATCATTATGGGTATCTTTTTGTTCAGTATATATTATTATTTATGGTCGACTTCTTCTCTTGGAGGATAATAACCTAATATAAATTATCTTCTTGAGCCGACAAGTCTTCTAGGGTTATTAGCCAACTCACTAGGGTTTCTTCTTGTTTTCTGGAGTATTCTATCCTCGTCAGGTTTACACGTGGAGGTAAATACTTCCCGCAGCTACCATAATATCAAAAATGGTATTCAAGCATTCTACAGACAAGGGTTTTCCCTGTGCATAGCTCTTTGATATACGTGTGGGGTCCAACAATAGTAATTGGCCAAATATCTCAGGGAACCAACTAAGGAGGCTAGACCATGCCCTTAGCCGTACTACATGACTACCTAGGTACTAGAGAGTATCTTCCCTAGTGTTGTTCTCGATGGCACTCTAGAAGTCAAGAGACCAATCGGTTTAACTATGGAGGGCTTCAGGAGATCTAGGTTGATCTGTATATAGGTGATGTTTGATGCGCTACCGCTCGAAGGGGTACAAACATGGCTTACAAGGGTGGCCAACAAATGTGCGCTTAAGTGCCACTTTTATTTCCTGTGTTTTTATGCACATTTATGTGCATAAACACCTGATCATGGGTTTATGCATGTAACGACAGATCTCTGTAGCTTTAAGACATCAAAATACGTCTCTACCCTAGAAAAAAAAATTAACCCACAATTTTTTTCCGAAGAAGGTGCTCTGATACTACTTGTAATATTCTAGATACAAAATAGTATGCAGAATAGAAATAATTATCTAGAAATGGCAGATAAACAATGATACAACCAGAACAACACCACAATAATACCAAAATAATACCAAAATAACACCAAAAAAAGCACTTTCATTACTGAGAAAAATGTTCGCTTGCCTCTTCGAGGGGGCAACCTCCAATAGAGAAAATCTCTATTACAATAATATCCAAGACAAAACTCCTCATACCCTCTACTCCTATTTATACTAAATATGTCTATCCAAAAGAACAATCTAGAGGAAGATCCTTCTATAAGAGGAAGATTCCATTATGTCTTCTTACATTTGACTTATTCTTCCTTATTGCTAGGCCTTTATTACATAGAAATATATTATTCTACCTATGTGAGGGGTTAGGTCCCCTAATTAAAGATCAAGTAAAGCAATTAGTGTTAACACAACATGAACATAAACAAGCATAACAATTGGAAAAAAAAATTATGGAAATTTTTACCTTCCATATGAGAATACCCCTTTGCTACTAGTTTATCTTTATAACTTTCAACTTCACCATCAACTCCTTTCTTTAATTTGTAGACCCACTTACACCCAATGACTTTTCTATATTTTGGAAGTTCTAACAGGTCCCATGTTTTTCTCTTCTCCAAGGAATTCATTTCTTCTATCATTATTATTTTCCATTTAGCACTTTCAATATCATCTATTTCTTCCCGATAAAAATAAGGTTCCCCATCATTAGTACTCAAAGCAATAGATGAAACATAATCATTGTACCTCTTAGGAGGGTTTCTATCCTGTTGACACGAAGTTTAATTTTTACTCTTTAAGCCTAAAACTTCATTATTTTTGAGTCATGGAGCCACCCTTAGTTTTAAAAAGGAGTCAAAAGTCTTTCTATTTTTTCGGGTTTCGGGTTTTGGGATTTGGTTTTTCATGAGGTATGATTTTTAGTTAACAACTCCAGAGTCCTGGTATAGAAATCCCGAAAAGGCTTTATATTAAATGAAATAAAAAATAAAAATAAAAAAATAATGTTATAAGTCCTGACGCGCTTTTCACAAAATACCCTTTAATCGTGATTAATTAAACTCTTAAACACAATCAACAATTCACTAATCTTTCACGATTAGGGTTTCCTTGTATCAAAGTGCTATCAAAATATCGATCCTCGAACTCCCGATTCCCGATTTTCCAAAAAGTAGAAATTAATTACTAATCTCGATCAATTAAATCATTAATACAAGTGATTAGCGCCCAAATTAATCCCATCGTGTTTTTGTGATTCAGGGTTTTCTTATGACATACCCCTTGGGTACAGGATCCCCGAAACTCCGAAATGCGAAATCACAATTTTTTAACAAAGTCTAAAACTAAATTAAGTTAGTTTAAAATGGGATTAATGATGACTAAACTACTTTTCGCATTTCGCATTTCGGGAATTGTTGAAAGCTTTCCTTTCAGAACTCCATGTTTTGAAATTGTCGATGTGAGGTAGTATCTATAACAGACCAATGGAGATATTTCCAACACAAATGCGTATCTTTAGGTATATATTCCCCATAAAAACATTAATTTCTTATCGCATCCATCAGTACGCTCATTGTAAGATGAGTTAAAGGTTAATAAAGGTTCTTTGTTTCGAATTTCATTCTTATTTTTACAATCAAGAGTGAGTTGCACATAGCCAGGCTTATACATTTTCCCTCTATAAATAGGTTTTCCTTCTAGCGCGAACATTATGGCACATGGAAAGGCACCTAAGAAAGTTGAAGAAGAAGTTGAAAGCTCAAGCCTGGAGGGAGATGTCATATCTGATACTACACCGCACGCCATTGATTCAATCAAATCCTGGAGGAAAATTTTTGAAACTTTGGACTACGAAATCAAAAATTTCCACCATGATTGTAATAACAAACTCCGAGACATAGCAGAGTCAGAACTTCACAAAGTAGCTACAGTCCCATGACTCATGTCATACAATGATATGATCAATTGGGCTCTAGAAAGAATAGACATATAGAAGAGGAGCATTTTAGACAGCCAAAGGATCGTCATTGGCTCTTTCAGACTGGAGCATATACAAGTAATGTACAAACTGTCTCACAATTCTAAATATATTTATAATAAAGAATTCGTAAGTGAATTTCAAAGGAAAGAATGCATAGAGGAATATCAAACATACCCCGACATAATCAAAGACTGGTGGGGACACCCGGCAAAATTTAGGGCCGATACCCATAGCGTTTATGCCACACCCCTATTAAATGAGTACATGGTCTATGTAGCTCTGATTCTATGTAGACTCTTCGGGAAGAAAATTCCTACCCATTTCCCTGCAGAATGGGTGCCCCTTTTACATGAAGCAGCCGAAGGATACATTTTCAATTGGAACAATATACTATCAGATAACTTGGCTAAGGATTTTCTAGAGTATCAAACAGTGAGATCCAAAGGTCAACCAGTAGAATTTTACATGTTCGCATACATTATGGATGCTATATGTTTCACAACTCCATTCTCGTTGATGAATTGGAGTTGGAACCCAACCTACACTGAACCCATTCACAAGTATCACTCAAAACTATGGGAGGAAAATGTTAAAGACTCCATTTACGATCTCTTTCATTTCATAGTGTTACCCGTGCATCATATGTTTTATGGTTGTGCACCCCCTCGCATTTCAGAGACAGTCATGGGAAACCTCAAGGCGGTTTCTGATTGGTTTATTGAGGAAAAATTCTCCAATATCAGGGTTTTCGGATGCTCAATTCCTCCTCACGTGCTTTCGAAATTCCTTCCGAATAGATTGGTGTGCAGGGAGGTAACCTATCAGATAGTAATATGCGGCATTGGGATAGAACTGAAGACAGCCCAGAAGAAATTTTGGCCAGTCTTCCCTATACAAATTGGGAATTTTTCGCTACTCAACTTGGGTCATTCCAAGGTTGAAGCTGCACCACTAGAAGAGGTCAAGTTGGTAGATCTCGAACATAAGAAACACTACCCTTATCAAATAGTGGGAAATCACATGGCTCATTGCAATCTGAAAACATGCGAACATGAAAAATCCCCTTGCGATGACATATTCAAAGAGGCAAGAACCTATGAGGAGGTATTAGACAGGTTACATGCATTATCATCCGACTTGCAGACCAGTTTTCTAACCTTTTAGAGACACAGGCGAAGTGGTCTGCCAAAGGCACTGCAGGGAGAATCGACAATCCCTCCTCCAAAAAAATAAATCGCTCCCCCATGTTTCGGAGAAGAGGTGCAGGATAAATCAAATACCGAGGAACATCCACCAGAGACTGAAACGTCTTCTCAAAATGCAGAAATCCCATAGACAGAGAACCCGGGAGCAGAAACAGAAAGAGGGTTTGAAACGCCTCCCAAGTCTAGTAAACCAATTCCCCCTTCATCATCAACTATTCATACTGATACTCCCAAAACAACAGGGGAAACAAAATCTACAGAGATGGGTAGTCCCATTGCTTCCTTAAATCCATTACAGTCCACTTTTGGGATCCCCCAACTGCAAGCCATATATGCTAGTGACCTTTCTCCTATATATAGACAAGAGATACCCTCCTCCGATTACTTTTTCAGCAAAAAGAGGAAGGTTGTGTTGAAGCAGGAGATGCATCAGAGAGAAGGTACCATGGTAAAGAAGCACAGAGTTCTGGTAGACAGGCAGAACTTGGAAGAAGAAGATTTCTCTACAGAGGTAGCAGGCTCTATGGGAGATTTGGAAACAACCAACCTTTTTACTGTTGACAATATGAGAACAAGGCTGAAAAAGAGCAATCACTTGATAGCCCAGTTGCAGGGCCAATTAAAAAATACTGAGAAAAATATTAGGGAAGAAATAAATAAAGGTCTGGAGCAAGCCAGAGCTGTTGATAAGCAAGAAATTTGATTTCTTAAGTCAAGTCTACATGAGATGAACAAGAAGGTGAAGAAGATTCAAATGCAGGTTATTCAGCAAGAAGAACTGGTAAGGCAATTACATATTAAATTGAACTTGACAGAAGGCCGGGTTATAGATTTGAAATTTTTTCAGGACCATTCACTGGAAGTGCATACAAAGATAGAAGCTGAGCAACATAAATTGATCTCCAAGGTAGAGATTATTCAGAATTATTTTCAAGAAGTAACTGAATCCCTTGATAATATTATTTTAAAGGAAAAAGAGGCTAAAGTAGCAAGGACTACTTTTCAGAAAGCAATTGTATGTTCAGGAAATGAAGAGATATCGAAATCTCCAAAGCTTTCCATCACAGAGAAGATCAGAGGCGATATCATGATCAAAGTATGGGAAACCAACATAAACGAAAGCAAGAGAATAACCAAAGAAATCAAATATGATTGCAAAGAAATCTTTGATTTTTCAGACAAGCGATCATTAGGTATTGCAAGAGATAATTGCACTGGGCTACTAGGAAAGATAAACATTGTAAGACATTAGTTGAATTTCAAAGAGAGATTGAACGAGATTCAGATGGAAATTTCACAACTAAAGGAAATTGATGTTACCCTAATAGCCAGGTGGATGGTGCAGCCAAACCTAAAATTACAGTCAATTAAGTTTTTTGATAAAGGGTTTAAAGACCAGCTTCCAAAAATTCATAGAAAGTTCTATCTTTTCAAAGAGAAAGATCCCCAGAGCCTCCTAGAAGTTTTGTGCACTTTCTAGAAAAATGTGTTGAATGTACCAGATCGAAAGAAGGAGATACTTCAATAAAACAATGAATTATCGTTTTGAAAGTTTATATTATCGAGATAATGGAGAAATAAAAGAAGAGAATGCAAACAGTTTAGGTTGGCATTTTGGTAACTGTTAGCCCGAAGGAGTTAGGAAATCCCCAACTGTCAAAAATTGACAAATTTGTATAAATAGAATTTCCTAAGACTAAGAAAGGGCTTTTTTCTAGAGGCATGGTGATGAAGTAATTATTAAGATTTTATGAATTAATATGAATGCAGATTGAAGATTCCAGATCTTGTCAAGCCTGATTTATGTGATCCTCTGTTGTTTCATTTTCTTTTTCTTTTCATATATCTTATTGATGAATGTTTAGCTGCAATTTAGTACAACCTCTACTGTGGTGATTAATTATTCTTGTCATTTAACCATTTATTGTTTTTCCTCTGTATCAGCTATCAACAGATACAAGACCTGTGAATGTTTTAGATTTCAATATCATATGCTTCATTAAGAGTTTTTTTTTCCTACCTCTTTTCTTCTTCTGTCACAAGTGAGATTCCTCTTTAATTGATGCCTCACTTCATTCAATAGCTTTATGTTTTATTTTCACTTCATTCATATTCCCTCTTTAAAATTTAACTCAGATACACGAAATGGCCTTTAATTTTGTCATGCTATTAATTCATATTTGAAGTTCTTGTTACATATTTTGAACCAGAAATAACAAACCCTAAAAGAAAACACAAGAATTTATCTCTCAAATATTTATCCCTCATGACTGTACCAATTACAAGATAACCCAATATCGAACCTCGCCTATCAGACCAAACAAGTATCGCTTTAAATTTATTCAAAACCCTCTTAAAAACAACTAGCAACCGGGTTGAGTTAGAACATACATGGGTAGCAATTGAAAGGGATATCAACACCCAGGAAAATTGGGAAGCTAGACAGAGACAGTTACGAAACTGACCCTAGCCTATCCTTGTATAACTAATTTTTTATCTCTTATCTCTCTCTGCCTTTTTCGTATGCCTTGACAGTATACTTGAGAGACTTAAAGTATAAACTCAAGAACAACATATTTTTGGCGTCGTTGTCGAGGAGCGAAGAAACGAAGCTTTTTCCATGGGAAGAACGACATTGACACTTTCTCTCTTGGATAGTGAACAAAGATTGAAAAATTTATAAGGATACCTTTATCTTTCACCTGGTGACTCCATGATAAATAAATTGGCTTTAAAATGAAAGAACACCAGGAAAAACCCAGATGACAAGCAGACTTCGCTAGTTCTTGATCCAGAAAAAATTTTAAAATCAAGAAGATACCTTAAACAGACTGTATCGTCAACAAATAAGTTTTATCAACCTAAAATTACACAATCGAACACTAAAGGTCAATTTGAAGGATCGAATATCCCACCTCCTTGTGGGGAACTACCTGTCGATAGGACTATAACCCTTGAGCCTTGTTTGGTCTTGCCTGATTTTAAAACTGAGACTTTACCAACTATGTCTTTCACCAATAGAGGTAAATATCCACCTCACTTCTTGCTTCGATTGAGGCCTCTTCACTCCATGAAGTTTGTTTTCCTATCTCTCAGAATTCCTATGATCATCCTATTTTTCTCGACACAACTCCTATTTATTCTCCTACATATTCACCCTGTGAGTCTGAAGAAACTAGTCCACTTTTCCCTAGTTCCCCTTCCTCAAGCTTCATGTCCCTTGATAACCAATTTCTTGAAGCCCTTCCTTATAATCTCCAAGCATCAACCTCTAAATCATCAATGGCTCCAGCCAGAGGAGGCACGGCTGGAGGGTGTTGGAAGAGGAGGAGCAGGCGGCCAAGTACCACCCCCTCAAATCTTTGCAAAAGTGGCTTCCAGATATGCTCCTTTGGGCCTCCCAATTCCTCTCCATGACTTACCTGAAAACTACATGAAGAATCTTTCAAAATTCACAGGAGAGGGCGATTTAACTGTAACCGAACACATCAATTTCTTTTACCAATTCACTGACATCCTTGGACTCGAACATGAAGATGTCTACTCGAGACTCTTGGTTCAGACTTTTGAAGGTCAGGTAAGGAACCTGGTTCCAAGGTCTAGCAACAATATCTATACCATCATATGATGAACTTGAAAATGATTTTATCAGACAGTGGGGAGAAAGGAAAGACCATCTCTATTATCTAATTGAATTTGGGGCTCTAAGAAAGAAAAACTATGAATCAGTTCTCGAGTTTACCCAAAGGTTTAATAAATTGTAAAATAAAATTCCAACTGAAGTCAAACCCTCCCAACCTGCAGTGAAAGTAACCTTCGCTGGAGATTTTGACCCTGATTTCTCCCTCTTATTGAGGGAGAAGAGATCAGTAGACCTCACTAAAATGCAAGATGATGCCTTAGAAATTGAATCAAACATGATGGCATCAGGAAAGATGAAAACCAAATTTGAAATTGCAAACAAAGAAACTAGAAGATACAGAGAACAAGGGGGACCCTCTAGATCGGGAAGATCTTCAGAAGACAAAATGGACGACATGGCGAGAATAATCAAAGAGCTGTCAAATAAGATCTCAAGAATGGAACTAGATCAAGTAAAGAATGAGCATTTTCCCAGAAAGGATTTCAGAAGGAATCCTAACCCTCAAAATCAACAAAGACAAATTAAGAATGAACATCAAAAAATCCAAGCCCCTTTTAAAAGTGAGAAATTTATATGAGGAGAAGACATGGAAGATTTTGAGGAACTAGAAGAAGACATAAATAATATTGGTGATGATTGTCTACAATGTTTTTTAACGAGGCAAGATTATAAAATATATGTAACTACAAAACATAGTTCTAAGGATAACAAGAACAATGGTATTATGGAAGATTCAACCTATCAAGGAATCGTAGACAATATAATGGTTGAACTCCACCAAAAGTACAATCTAAGGCCTAAAAACAAGAGCCTCACAACTCCCCCGGTGAAAAATATTTTGATGAGGGGTGAAACAGACAAGTTAGTTTCAAAAAACACTGAAAAACAGACTATAAGAACTAAGACCGCTGACACACAGCCTACCAAGACAAATTCAGTGGATAGACCAGTCATAAACACACAGAATGTAGAGGTTCCTGTAACTGAAACGAAAACCTCACAACAAAATAAAGTTGAAAAGAAAGTTCTTGAAAACCAAACCTTAGAGATCGACAAGACAATATGAAATTTTAATCTCAAAAATGAAATCAATAAAATCAAAATTCCTATACCCCTCGTCGAATTGGAAAAAAACCCAATATACAGAAAACAAATCGCTAAATTAATCAATTTTTCAGAAAATGAAAGCCAGGCCGATGTTATAAATTTAGAAGATGACAAGCCTAACATAATTTTCGGCCCACATTTTGAAGGTGCCAAAGACACTGTTTCCCCTTTCTATATCACACTGACTGTGGACGATCACCTGCTCCATAATTGCATGTTAGATTTTGGAGCCTCTCACAATGTAATTCCTAAATCCATTATGGATAGACTTGGTCTCAAAATCACCAGACCTTATGGAGATTTATGTTCATTCAATTCAAGAAAAGTTAAGTGTATAGGCATGATAAAAGACTTAGTCGTTAATCTTGCATAGATACCTGCGAAAGGCATTCTAATGGATGTGGTTGTCACTGATATACCCCCGAAGTATGGCATGCTCTTATATAGGTCCTGGGGCACCAAACTTGGAGGTTCCCTCCAACTCGACATGACGTATGCCACAATTCCAGTTTTTGGAGGACAGTTCAGGCACTTGTACAGAGAAACCAGGTTGGCCTTTACGGTAAGTGACCCACTCAATCCAAATAACTACCCTGTTTATATTGCTGATCAAGATTTAGGAAATTTTATTTTATCTATCAATGAAGATATTGATGTATGTATAGAAGAAAGTTGTACAGAAAATAAAAAAGAAAAAGGACAAATAAAGCAGGATGTATATAGCACTGGTGTTTGGAAAATGTTTTTTGATGGTGCCTCATCTTATTTTGGAGCAAGGGCTGGAGTGCTTTTCGTGGCACCTGGTGACAAATTCATTATCCCTTTCTCTTATAGACTGCAGTGGGACATTGACCACACCAATAATGTATGTGAGTATGAAGCCTTAATGTTAGTATTAGAAGCTGCCAAGAGGATGAAAATTAAAAACTTGGAAGTCTTTGGTGATGCAAAGTTAATTGTAAAACAGGTAAATCGTCAGTACCAAGCCAAACATCCCAGGTTAAGGTCTTACCAAAATTGTGTATGGGATATGATCGAAAAAACTTTATCCTCTATTAATATTCACTACATTCCAAGAGAAGAAAATCAACAGGCTGATGCATTAGCCAAAGAAGCTTTAACGTTCACACCCTCCACTACCTTTAAACTGAAATACCATATACAAATGAGACATAGGCCTTCCATATTGAATAACATACAACATTGGCAAGTTTTTGAAGACGATGAACAACTCCAGAAATTTTTAGAAACGGTAGATGAGTTTGTCGAAACACATGCCGACCAGGAAAACCAGAATGACCCCATTTGGATCATGCAGGAAGGGGAAGACCCCGAAGAGTTCCAAGATAAAATTGCTAACCATCGTATGTTTGCTTTGAAAATTAATCAAATCCCCAAGGGACTAATTCCCTTAGAAAGGTTATTTAATCATGATGACATCCCTTTGAATTCCACTTTATAGCCTCAACCAGAGGAGGTTAAGGATTGTGATATAGGTACCAAAGAAAATCCTAGGTTGGTGAAATTATCCAAGTAACTATCTCCTAAAATCAAAAGTAAGTAGGTTGAGTTGCTTAGACAATATAAATATGTTTTCTCTTAGTCTTATGATGAATTGAGAACTTATGACACTACTATAATGGAACATAAAATTCCTCTGAAACAAGGTGTCAAACCTTTTAGGCAGAAACTCAAGCAGATTAACCCTATGTTACTACCAGTGATAGAAAAAGAAGTCCAAAAACAAATGGATGCTAGAATCATTGTCCCACTGAGATATTCCGAGTGGGTGGCCAATTTAGTTCCAGTAAGAAAGAAAAATGGTGAAATCAGACTGTGTGTAGATTTTAGAAACCTAAACCGATCATCACTTAAGGACAATTACCCATTACCTAAGATGGATCATGTTTTAGAAAAAGTAGTTGGAGCTAACAGAATGTCCATGATTGATGGTTTTTCAGGTTACAATCAAATTGTAGTACATCAAGATGGCAAAGAAAAAATCGTGTTCACTACCCCTTGGGGTACCTTTATGTATGACAAAATGCCTTTTGGTTTAATGAATGTAGGGGAAACTTTTCAGTGGGCCATGGAGATCGCTTTCATGGGCGAAAGAGATAATTTTGTCGTTATCTATCTTGATGACCTAACTTTTTTTTTAAATATGACACAGAACATCTAACGCATCTCAAACAAACTTTCAAGAAATGTCGCAAATTTGGTTTGTCACTTAACCCCAAGAAATCCCATTTTTCAATGTAGGAAGGTAAACTCTTGGGTCATATAGTGTCTAGAGATGGAATCAAAATCGATCCCAAAAGGGTCGAGGCGATAGATACTATAAATATTCCTAGGAATGTAAAAGAAATTCAGTTTTTTTTAGGAAAAATAAATTTCTTGAGAAGATTCATCCCTAACTTCGTCGAAATTGTAAAATTGATTACAGATATGCTTAAGAAGAATAGTGAGGTGAAGTGGAAAAATGAAGCCAAAGCATCATTTCAATGTATCAAGAAAGTAATAAGAAAAGCACCAGTCTTGGCAAGCCCAGATTACATAAAGGAGTTCCTGATTTTTTCTTTTGCCTCTGAACACACTATCGCAGTTCTATAGTTACAGAAAAATGAGCAGCCTATTGCATTTTTTAGCAGAAGTCTTAGAGACGTTGAGTTGAAGTATAACATATTGGAAAAACAAGCCTATGCAATGGTGAAATCTCTCAATGCTTTTAGAACTTACGTGTTGCACTCAAAGATCATTGCTTACCTGCCTTAAAGTTTTGTTAGAGATATTCTGGTGCAGCCAAACAGTGACAGAAGCAGAGGTAGGTGGCTAGCTAAAATCTAGGAGTTCGACCTGGAAATCAAACTAACTAAAATTATCAAAGGTCAGGGTTTGGCCAAATTGCTAGATGAATCAAATTTAAAAGCACTTGGAATAAATTAGTTGCAATAGAATGAGGGATTTTTAGAGATAGATGAGCTTGATGTCACTACACCCACAGTTGAAATTCAAGACAGGTTCTCTACTTCAATCTGGTATCGCGATATTATTGGTTACCTACTGACCCTTTAATGTCTAAGTGAAATAACCCCATCTAAACCTAGGACACTGAAGTTACACGCTGTAAAATACCGTATCATAGATGGTAAGTTGTATTGGAAAGACCCCCTAGTTTTCCTACTGAGGTTCTTAGTTGAGACTGAAACAGAAAGGTTCATAGATGAATTCCACGTCGGAGTGTGCGGATGACACCACACCTGGCAAGAAACAGCTTATAAAATCTTGAGAGTCGAGTATTACTGGCCCAAATTATTCACAGAGGTAAACACCAAATTCTAAAGTTGTATTCCTTGTCAGTTGTTTATTGGCAAGCATAAAGTCCCATCTTTACCTTTAGTTCCAGTTAAAACCGAAGCTCCATTTCAGCAATGGGGTCTTGATTTCATTGGTGAGATTCATCCACTCTAGTGCTCAGCACAAGTGGATTCTAACCGCTACGGACTATTTCACTAAATGGGTGGAAGTTATTCCCACGAGAAATGCAACTGACTCGGTGGTAATCAGTTTTCTAGAAGAAAATATTTTATCTAGGTTTGGTTGTCCCCGAAAGATAGTCATTGATAACGCACAATCATTTAATTCAATGGCCATGCTAAGATTTTGCCAAAAATATAATATCGTTCTAGGACACTCCACATCTTACTACCCGCAGGGTAACGGTCTAGAAGAGTTATCAAATAAAAGTATGATTACTGTAGTTAAAAAGGTTTTGACTGAAAACAAGAAAGCATGTCATGTCCATTTAAAATACGCTTTATGGGATAACAGGATAAGTACCAAAAGGTCAATTGGGATCTCCCCATTTCAGATGGTATACGACATTGACGCCATTTTACCAATAAATCTTACACTGCCAGTATTGAAACTCTAGAAAGACTAAAATAAAGAGCCCAGCGACATTACCAGGAGGATAAACCAGCTAATTGAAGTTCAACAAAAAAGGGCCGAAGTAACGAAAGGTTACAGAGTTATCAACATAAAATGAAATCCTTATTCGATCAAAAAGTTAAAGATAGAGATTTCCTTCCTGGTGATTTGGTCCTAAAATGGGAAGACAAAAAAGAAAACACTGGTAAACATGGAAAGTTTGATCATATCTGGTGTGGCCTGTATAAGATTTCATCTTCTGAGGGAAAAAAATATTTTTCATTACAAAATCTCGATGAAAAGATTCTTAACGCCCCTGTAAATGGGCGACACCTCAAACATTTTACGCAGTAATGCATTTTGGAACTCTCATTTTACATACTGGTTTGTTTTCATGTTTTCTTTATAGATACATTTCCTTTCAGTAAGTTTTTATTTTAGTTGTAGATCTAAGATTCCAAAAAAAAAATAATAAATAAATAAATAAATTTCCTGATTCATGAGATTTCCTGACAATTATTATGCTTTTTTATTCGTAGGAAAGTTGTTGACGAACCAAGAGACTAGAGATACTAAAAAGGTGACATGCACGGATATTTATATTAAGTCTCTTCCAATGAAAAAGGTAATGAATTAATAGCCATTTGGGCTGGAAACAGAAGAGTTACCAAGGTATGAAATTCTGCTCAAAAAATTCAAGCCAAATTACCCTGAGAGATACAAATGAATAAATCACTAGTTCAATTGAGGCTAACATTATCACTGAAATTTTCAAACAAGGAATTAAAAAAGGGGAGGAACTCAAGGAAAAGTTATAAAAGCTAACTAAGAAAATATTTAAGAACGGTCATGTGTGCAGTAGTTTTTTTGAAGCCTCTTACCTTCCCCTTAGTCACGGTAAAGCATGCTTCTCGCCTGACCCTGGATGTTTTATCATAAGTTCCTTGAGAAAAGAAAGGTCTCACTTTGGTTCTGAAAATTCTCAAACAAACCTTCAAAAATGAGAATAGGTTGAGTTTATAGTTCTTTAACTTTAGTTGAACCAGAAGTATGTCTGGGCTAATCCTAACCTTATTAGCTTTTCTAACAGGAATAAACTGATTGGTTTTTCCCAAGGAAATTCCCTAAAGAGATATCAAGAAATTTCCCTTAATAATTCCCATGAAGCCAATGATGTTTGAAGGCAAGAGAGAAGATTAACCCAGAGCTATTTAAGTGAGTTGATAGGCCTCTGTTGTTAAAAAAAAACATTCAAGCAGATATCTTCCCGAGTATATTACATGTTGATTGATTTCCCCCACTTCATATTTAAATGTGTATACAGACAGATGGTGAAAGGAAATTCAATATTGATTTCCCCCATCTAGTCCAAAAAGATGAAGAAAGGAAATTCATTATATTGATTGCCCTCATCTCAACATTCAAATGCTAGAAAACAATGAAGTGGTGAAAGGAAATTCAATATGGGAAGTTGGATAAATTCATCGAGGTACTGAACAGGCTCAATGGAAGTGAATCACTATCCTTATATATGATAAGGCTGTTCTACATGAATTACAAGACACTCTAGTAACTTTTCTTCTTGCAACTAGATTTACATTATAGACTTCTGGGATCCCCTAATTTGACACATTGAAACTACTATTACCTTGATGCAAATGGAATCAAGTGAAACCTGGTTGGATGGTTAATTTGGTTTTGATTATCTTACATAGATATGAGGTCAATTTCGTAAAAGGAAATCTTTTGAGAACCTAACTCGAGATCATCAGATGTTTATTTTTGAAGAGTTTTCAAAGTCAAATGTATAGATCCTAAAATCTTGTTTTGGTTTTTTCTCCTGGTCTGTTTCACAAACTTGATTTATTGACTCCATTTACCCAATGAAGGCACTTGGTCTACATGTTCTTCTCATCCCACAAGGAAACGAGATCCCTAGATGGAGCCTAATGTTGACACGAAGTTTAATTTTTACTCTTTAAGCCTGAAACTTCATCATTTCCCAATCATGGAGCCGCCCTTAGTTTTAAAAAGGAGTAAAAAATCTTTCAATTTTTTTGGGTTTTGGGATTTGGTTTTTCACGAGGTATGATTTTTAGTTAACAACTCCAGAGTCCCGGTACCAAAATCTCGAAAAGGCTTTATATTAAATGAAAAAAAAAAGGAGTGTTATAAGTCTTGATGTGCTTTTCACAAAATACCCTTTAATCGTGATTAATTAAACTCTTAAACACAATCAACAATTCACTAATCTTTCACAATTCAGGTTTCCTTGTATCAAAGTGCTATCAAAATATTGATCCTCGAACTCTCAATTCCCGATTTTCCAAAAAGTAGAAATTAATTACCAATCTTAATCAATTAAAGCATTAATACAAGTGATTAGCACCTAAATTAATCCCATCGTGTTTTCACAATTCAGGGTGTTCTTATGACATACCTCTTGGGTACAGGTTCCCCGAAACTCTGAAATGCGAAATCACGATTTTTTAACAAAGTCTAAAACTAAATTAAGTTAGTTTAAAATGGGATTAATGATGACTAAACTACTTTTATGATTTCGCATTTCGGGAATTGTTGAAAGCTTTCCTTTCATAACTCCATGTTTTGAAACTGTCGATGTGCGACAGTGTCTATAACGGACCAATGGAGATATTTCCAACACAAATACGTATTTTCAGGCATATCTTCCCCATTAAAACATTAATTTCTTATCGCCTACGTCAGTACACTCATTGTAAGACGAGTTAAAGGTTAATAAAGGTTATGTGTTTTGAATTTCATTCTTATTTTTACAATCAGGAGTGAGTTTCACACATCCAGGCTTTAGATTTTCCCTCTGCAAACAGGTTTTCCTTCTAGAGCGAACATTATGGAACTCAGAAAGGCACCTAAGAAAGTTGAAGAAGCAGTTGAAAGCTCAATCCCACAGGGAGATGTCATATCTGATACTACACCGCATGCCATTGATTCAATCAAATCCTAGAGGGAAATTTTCAAAACTTTGGACTACGAAATCAAGAATTTCCCCCATGATTTTGATAACAAACTCCGAGACATAGCAGATTCTGAGCTTCACAAAGTAGATACATGCCCACGACTCATGTCATACAATGATATGATCAATTGGGCTCTATAGAGAACAGACGTACAGAAGAGGATCATTTTAGACAGCCAAGGGGTCATCGTCGGCTCTTTCAAACAGGAGAATATACAAGTAATGTACAAATTGTCTCCCAACTCTAAATATATTTATAATAAAGAATTCGTAAGTGAATTTCAAAGGAAAGAATGCACAGAGGCAGATCAAACATACCCCGACATAATCAAAGACTGGTGGGGACACCCAACAAAATTCAGGGCCAATACCCATGGCATTTATGCCACAACCCCATTAAATGAGTACATGGTCTATGTAGCACTGATGCTATGTAGACTCTTAGGGAAGAAAATTCCTACCCATTTCCCTGCAGAATGGGTGCCCCTTTTACATGAAGCAGTCGAAGGCTATAGTTTCAATTGGAACAAGATTCTATCAGATAACTTGGCTAAGAAGGTTATAGAGTATCAAACCGCGAGATTCAAAGGCCGACTAGTAGATTTTTACATGTTTGCATACATTATGGATGCTATATGTTTCACCACTCCATTCCCCATGATGAATTAGAGTTGGAACCCAACCTACACTGAACCCATACATGAGTATCACTCAAAATTGTTGGAGGAAAATGTCAAAGACTCCATTTACGAAATCTGTCATTTCGTAGTGTTACCAATTCATCATATGTTGTATGGTTGTGCACCCCCTCGCATTTTAGAAACAGTCATGGGAAACTTCAAGGCGGTTGTCGATTGGTTTATTGAGGAAAAAATCTCCTATATCAGGGTTTTCAGATGCTCAATTCCTCCTCACGCGCTTCTGAAATTCCTTTCTGACAGACTAGTGTGTAGGGAGGTAGCCTATCAGATAGTAACAGGTGGCATTGGGATAGAACTGAAGACATCCCAGAAGAAATTTTGGCCAGTCTTCCCTGTATAGATTGGGAAGTTTTCGCTACTCAACTTGGGTCATTCCAAGGTTGAAGTTGTAGCACTAGAAGAGTTCAAATTGGTAGATCTTGAACATAAGAAACACGACCCTTATCAAATAGTGGGAAATCACATGGCTCACTGCAATCTGAAAACATACGAACATGAAAAATCCCCTTGCAATGACATGTTCAAAGAGGAAAGAACCTATGAGGAGGTGTTAGACAGGATACAAGCATTATCATCTGACTTGCAAACCAATTTTCTAACCTTCCAGAGACAAATGCGAAGTGGTATGCCAAAGGTACTGTAGGGAGAATCGACAACCCCTCCTCCAGAACAAGAAAGTGCTCCCCCGGGTTTCGGACAAGAGGTGCGGGATAAAGAAAATACCAAGGAAAATCCACTGGAGACTAAAACGTCTTTGAAAAAATGCATAAATCCCACAGATAGAGAACACAAGAGCAGAAACAGAAAGAAGGTCTAAAACACATCCCAATTCTAGTAAATAGATTCCCCCTTCATCATCAACTGTTCATACTGATACCCCCAAAACAATAGGGGAAACAAAATCTACAAAGTTGGGTAGTCCCATTGCTTCCTTAACTTCATTACAGTCCACTTTTGGGATCCCCCAGCTACAAGCCATATATGCTAGTGACCTTGCTCCTATCTCTAGAGAAGAGATACCCTCCTCCGATTACTTTTTCAGCAAAAAGAGGAAGGTTGTCTTGAAGCAGGAGATGCATCAGAGAGAAGGTACCATGGTAAAGAGGCACAAAGTTCTGGTAGACGGGCAGAACTTGGAAGAAGAATATTTCTCTACAGAGGTAGCAGGCTCTATGGGAGCTTTGGTAACAACCAACCTTTTTACTGTTGACAATATGAGAACAAGGTTGAAAAAGAGCAATCACTTGATAGCCCAGTTGCAGGGCCAATTAAAAAATACTGAGAAAAATATTAAAGAAATAAATAAAGGTCTGGAGTAGGCCAGAGTTGTTGATAAGCAAGAAATTTGATTTCTTAAGTCAAGTCTAGATGAGATGAACAAGAAGGTGGAGACAAGTCAAATGCAGGTTATTTAGCAGGAAGAACTAGTAAGGCAATTACATGTTAAATTGAACTTGACAGAAGGTCAAGTTATAGATTTGAAAGTTTTTCAGGACCATTCACTGGAAGTGCATACAAAGATAGAAGTTGAGCAATAGAAATTGATCTTCAAGGTAGAGATTATTCAGAATTATTTTCAAGAAGTAAGTGAATCCCTTGATAATATTATTTTAAAGGAAAAAGAGGCTAAACAAGAAAGGACTAATTTTCAGAAAGTAGTTGTATGTTCAAGAAATGAAGAGATATTTAAATCTTCAAAGCTATCTATCACAGAGAAGATCAGAGGCGATATCATGCTCAAAGTATGGGAAACCAACATAAACGAAAGAAAGAGAATAACCAAAGAAATCAAAGATGATTGCAAAGAAATATTTGATTTGTTAGACAAGAGATCATTAGGTATTGGAAGAGATAATTCCACTGGGCTACTAGGATTGATAAACATTGTAAGACATCGGTTGAATTTCAAAGAGAGCTTGAACGAGATTCAGAAGGAAATTTCACAACTAAAGGAAATTGATGTTACCCTAATAGACAGGTGGTTGGTGCAGCAAAACCTAAAATTATAGTCAATTAAGTTTGTTGATAAAGGGTTTGAAGACCAGCTTCCAAAAATTCAGAGAAAGTTCTATCTTTTCGAAGCGAAAGATCTCCCAAAGCCTCCTAGAAGTTTTGTGCACTTTCTAGAAAAATGTGTTGATTGTATCGGATCGAAAGTAGGAGATACTTCACTAAAACAATGAAGTATCATTTTGAAAGTTTGAATTATCGAGATAATAGAGAAATAAAAGAAGAGCATGCAAACAATTTAGGTTGTCATTTTGGTAACTGTTATCCCAAAGGAGTTAGGAAATCACCAACCGTCAAAAATTGACAAATTTGTATAAATAGAATTTCCTAAGACTAAGAAAGGGATTTTTTCTGGAGGCATGGTGATGAAGTAATTATTAAGATTTTCTGAATTAATACGAATATCGATTGAAGATTCCAGATCTTGTCAAGCCATGTGCTCCTCTGTTGTTCATTTTCTTTTTCTTTTTATATATCTTATTGATGAATGTTTAGCTGCAATTTAGTACAACCTCTACTGTCATGATTAATTATTCTTGTCATTTAACCATTTATAGTTTTTCCTTTGTATCGACTATTAGCAGGTACAAGACCTGTGAATGTTTTAGATTTCAATATCATATGCTTCATTAAGAGTTTTTTTCGTACCTCTTTTCTTCTTCTGTAACAAGTGAGATTCCTCTTTAATTGATTCCTCACTTCATTCAACAGCTTTATGTTTTCTTTTCACTTCACGCATATTCCCTCTTCAAAATTTAACTTAGATACAGGAAACGACCTTTAATTTTTTCATGTTATTAATTCATATTTTGATGTTCTTCTTACATATTTTGAACCAAAATTAGCAAACCCTAAAAGAAAACACAGGAATTTATCTCTCAAATCTTTATCCCTCATGATTGTACCAGTTACAAGACAACCGAATATTGAACTCGACCTATCAGACCAAACAAGTATCGCTTTAAATTTATTCAACACCATCTTACAAACAGCTAGCAACCAGGTTGATTTAGAACGTTCATGAGAAGCAAATGAAAGGGATATCAACACCCAGGGAAATTGGGAAGCTAGAGAGAGACAGTTACGAAAGTGACCCTAGCCTATCCTTGTATAACTTACTTTTTATCTCTTAGCTCTCTCTGCCATTTTCGGATGCCTTGATAGTATACTTGAGAGCCTTAAAGTATAAACTTGGGAACAACACGTCCCATGTAGATATCCTAGGTGTTGGTTGTGGAATTTCCACATTTTCTTAAATATCTTCAGTATCCACAACTTCTTTATCATTAAAATATTCTTCCTACTTCCTCGTTTCTCTAGATGGTTGAGTCTCCAACTGAATTTGTTGATTTAGTGGCACATGCTCTTGTTTCAAATCAAGTTCTAAAATATTTGATTTAATGAGGGGAGATTCATCAAATAGTACATCTTTTCTTATGATTGTTTTTTGGGTAGTAGGATCCCACAATATATCCCTTAATTGAATCATCACAAAAAACAAATAGATAGTTCTCTGATCTGGGTTCTATAACTTAGAACGTTTGTTTTTAGCAGTAAGATCATAAGATTCACAACCCAAAATTTTTAAATTTGAGTAATCACAAGAATGGCATGTACATACCTCTTCGGGAATTCTACAACCTATTGCAATTAATGGTGACTAATTTACCAAATAAAAAGTAGTTGTTTCTTCCCAAAAATCTTGTTGCAAATTGGCAATGTTGAACATGCTCCTTATTGTTTATAGAATAGTCATGTTCATGTGTTTTACCAGGCCATGTTTTTGGGGAGTATATATTGTGGTTTTATGCTTTTCAATCCCATCTCTTTGCAATATTTTTCAAACTCCAAAGAGTGAATTGGCCTCCATTATTGGTTCTTAAACATTTCATTGTTCTGACGGTTCTCTTTTCAACCAATATTCTAAATTTTTTAAACACATTAAAGACATCATATTTTCCTTTTAGAACATAGACCCACACCTTTCTAGAGAAATCATATATCATTGTTACAAAATATGACGATAGTCCAAAAGAAACAATAGGGGATCGCCCCCAAACATCTGAATGGACATAATCTAAAATGCATTTACTTATATGATTGTCTACTTAATTTTTTGTCTACACTGCTTCCTAAAAATACAATGTTTGCAGAAATTCAAATTCAAAGATTTTAAATTTAGAAGTAATTTGCATTTTATCAATACCTGTATCCCTTTATCACTCATATGACCTAGTTGTTGATTCTATAAACGAGTATATTCATTTTCCTCCTTAGATACCATTTTTTATTCCTTTATTTGAGTACTCTTGTCAGCTTGTAAAGGTTTCCAATATGTGTAGCCTTCATAATCACCAAAACCTCCCTGGACATCTTTAGTGCTCTACCTTGACCTGTAAATTTGTGTCCTCCACAATCCAAAAACTCCTAAAGAAATTAAATTATTTCTTAGTTTAGATACATCTCTTGCATATGTCAATGCTCTTACAATACCATCAAACATATTAATCTTAATGCTCCCAACCCCATCAATATTACAAGAAACATTGTTTCCCATAAGAACAATACCACTATCAACAACTTGGTAAGAAGAAAACCAACTCCTATGTGGACACATGTGATGTGAAGCACTAGAATATAATAACCAATATTCATGATATTGTGAGACATTACAATTAGATAAAAATTCATGAACCATACCTGGACTTGATTCAACCGGGTTTGCTTCTTTTTTAGATTCGTCCTTGGATTCTTATTTTAACCTTCTTTCCTTTTTTGACTTATATCTCATTGTACCACTCAATTTCTCCCCTTTTTCTCTGGATCAACCCCTAGCTACCATTGCTTCTACTATGAAGGTTTCTATATTGTGTATCCTTCGCAACTCCTCAAACAACAATGCTTCCACAAAAGAATCATAGTCAAGGGTATCAATTGTACTAATGTTAATGGAAGTTACTAAGTGGTCCCGAGATTCACGTAATGAACACATTAATGCGACTACCCTATCTTCCACGACTATGTTTGCATCCATACTAGTTAATTGGAATATAAGAGTATTAAATACATTTAAATATTCAAAAAAAATGGTACCTTATTTTGTGCATAGACTGTGCAATTGCCTCTTTAAGTAGATTCAGTTAGTCATTGCGTCATATAAAAGTTCTCCATTATACATCATAATATTTTTGATGTTTCTTCTCCAAAAATATTGAAAAGAACATTATTTTCCAAACACAATTGAATGATGTTGAGAGATCTTGCATCCATATCTTCCTAGTCCTCATCAATCATACTTACAGGTTTCTTTTTTTTTCCATCCAATGCCTTATGCTGTTAGGATAGTTAGACACTTAGGAGTTAGTAATATTTACTTGGTCTATTGTGTCGTTAGGTAAAAGTGTGTTTTCTAGTGTGTTTCTTTAGTATGAATTAGTATGCATTTATAGTTAGGAAATCCAAGGGTCATGATCTGTTCCCGACATAGAGTGATCCGACAGTTCATACTCTCCTCGATCTTAACGACCATTGATCTATGGATTAACACCCGATTGATCCATGATCTCTATTTAAAGATCATGGCGTGTCATTTTTCGATGATTGATTGTGAGAAACTCTCTTGTAAAATCTCTCTGTAATCGTTTTCTTTGCATTAATAAACTGCTCCAAGTGGTCGCGTTAGCTGGGGTCGTGAATGTTTCCCCATAGGGGTTTTACCATGTGAAAACATTAGTTTGTTGATCTTTGATCTGGTTATGTGAGTGGTTACTGAAGGTGTTCATCCTCTAGTGGAATACCTATGTTGTTGAACATGGTATCAGAGCCTGTTTGAAGACCCGCACCTGTTGTAGATCGAGATCATGAAGCCAAGTTGCTTCATCTCCACTTTATGTCATTTCTGTACATTTTTAGGCTGAGAGGACTGTTCCATTTCGTCTGAAGTGCTCATTTCAGTTAGGAACACTTTTCTTTTCACTCGAAAAGGTTTCTGTTTTCCCAAGATACGACCATTACAGTTAGATCCAGAGGTATAAAGGTTGATTACGCATTTTTTTAATTTTTTGCAGACTAGTATTTTGGTTTTATTTTGGTTTTGTTTTATTTATTTTTGGGTTGCTACTCTTTTAGATATGCGTATTCTCTTTTCCCAGTGCCCTATGCGATCTCGAAAAATCAGAAACAAATAGGAAAATGTGCATCTTCTGGGTAAGCTAATCGAGATCTAACCCTTGTTGTCATCGAGAAAAAAAAAAATCCTGTGTGAACAGAGTTTTTTTTTAGCACGCTCTCCAAGGTTATCTTCAACAACAACAACAACAACAATCCTCCTTCTGAACATTACAATATGTTTTGCAAGATCATTTGGTTAAAAGTTGCCTTATTAAGTAAGAGGTCTTGAGTTCAAATCTCTTTTTTGTTACCTTTTTTGAAAAAAGTTCATGCTAAAATTGTAAAGTGTATTTCATTTCAAGTATAAAAGTGAATCACTATAAGTAGCTTTAATATTTTATTTTAGAGTTATTTGTTTTGCATGCAATTTTTTTGTTATAAAGTAACTTCATTGTAAAAGTGATCCCTACTTCTCTTTATAAAAGTGGATCACTTCATAAAGCAACTTACACAATCACGTGGTCATTTGGTTACCGATTGTGCCTTTTTTAAAAAGGGCATAACTCTAACATCGGAAGTCCATTTTCAATGCTGTTTTTTTTTAAAATTGCATAACTTTTCAAGCTCTTTCCATCCAGATCATCAATTTCAATTTTTAAATCCACATTATCTACATATTTAATATGGCTTCTACAAGTACTATCTTTCTTACCATCAACAACTACTTCCAATGGAAATGTCATATGGAATATTTATTAAGAAGTAAAGGCTTGTACCGGATTACCTTGGGAAAGGAAAAAACACCCATTGATGCTGATAAGAAATCCAAGTGGGATAATAGGAATGACGAAGCACATGGACTAATCAGAATTTCCATCTCTCCTGATTTAAGGTACCACCTTCAAGATATTGATGACCCCAAAGAAGCTTGGAACACTATTGAATCTGTGTTTGGTAAACTCAATATTATTCGAGCACAATAGCTAGAAAATCAAATACTGACCTTGATTCCAAATGATTTTTCTTACCTTGGAGACTATCTATCTAGGTTTAAAACACTTAGAATTTTATGTGAAGAATGTAAGATAAAGATGGNTCTATTTTATTATTTCTAAGCTAGGTAGTGCATATTTTGTGTTTGTATCTACCTTTTATGCCATGAGAGAGGCTCTAGGGGAATAAGCTTATGAAAACCCCACTCTTGATTCCTTTTGTGCTTCTTTGATTTGAGAGGAAGATAAGCTTGTACAATTTGGAGTGATCAACACTGCAGGTCCCACCAGCAAAGCCTTAGTTGCCCAGCAAAAAGACAAACCCAAGTATACCAAGAAGAAACATCCTCGCTACAACAACAAACAACATGAGGGTCCCAAACCTGCTCAGACAGCTTCAGTTCCTACTGGTGACAAAGGAGAAAAATATAAAAGTAAGAATACTAATAGACATTGCAACTTTTGTGATAAAGATGGTCATGATGAGTCCAAATGTTTCAAGAAGATGGAAGCTTTAGAAGTAGCGATGAAGAAGCATAACATCAGTATTGATTCTACTTCTTCTTCTCATAGACATGCACTTTTTTCTTCTGGTTTCTCTTTCAATTCAAATTCTACTACTACTTCTTCTTCTGATGAGTGGCTTATTGATTCAGGAGCATCGTATCATATGGCTAAGGATAAAGCCATATTTTCTTCTCTAAATGAATGTAACAAAAAGAAAATATTTGTTGGTGATGATAGATCTCTTAGTGTTGTAGGATCTGGAATAGTTCAAGTAGATAATGGTCATTTCAATGATGTATTATGTGTTCCAAGTCTTTCTTGTAACCTTCTAACAGTATATCAAATCACTCATTCAGGTGAAGGTAAAACCATTGCGTTTTCACCTCACCAAGTTGTAATCAAGGATCTAAAAGATCCTAAGCATGTTCTTGCAACTGGAATTATTAATGATATTACCAGGTTGTACAAGTTTGACAACTTTGGGTCATCATCTTTTTCATCAGTTTTTGTTGCTCATAGCGATGACTTGAGCAAACTTTGGCATGAGCGGTTTGGTTATCTAACCTATCACTCATTGAAACAACTATGTAATCAACAGATGGTGATTGGTCTTCCTCTTGTTTCATGCAGAGATGGTGTTTGTGCCGGTTGTGTTCTTGACAAACATCATCGGGATAGTTTTGACAAATGTGCCTCTTGGCATGCCTCCGGTCCTTTGCATCTTGTTCACAGTGATTTGTGTGGTCCACTTTCTTCTCCTTCTTTTTCTGGGTGCAAGTATTTCTTAACTTTCATTGATGAATTTTCCATACGTACTTGAGTTTACTTCTTAAAACTCAAGAGTGAAGTTTTTGACAAGTTTTTGGCCTACAAGGCCCTTGTAGAAAAGAAATCTGGACAACAAATTCAAAGGTTAAGAACAGATCATGGAGGCGAATATGTGAACAATGATTTTACAAGCTACTGCACTACACAGGGAATCCAAATGCAACACATTGTTCTACATACACCACAACAAAATGGTGTTGCTAAGAGAAAGAATCGCACATTAAAAGAAATGGCTAATTGTATGATCCAATCTAAGGGATTAAGTCTAAAGTATTGGGTGGAAGCCATCAACTGTGAAAATTATATAGTAAATCGCACTCCCACAAAGGCTCTTAAAATTATAACACCGGAAGAAGCTTGGACTAAAATTAAACCAGATGTAAGTCACTTTTGTGTATTTGGCAGTATAGCATGGGCTCACATTCTTGATGAGAAAAGGAAATCATTGCAGCCTTAAAGTGAGAAGTGTATATTTGTTGGTTATTCTGAAGATGTCAAAGGTTATAGACTTCTTCAATCACATTGTAATGAAATTATTATTAGAAGAGATGTTAAATTTGATGAAAATTTCTTGGCCTACGAGCCTAATTCGGCGATTGTGCCTTCTTCAACCTACGATCCATCTTCAGCGTTTGTGCCTTCTTATGATCTGGTTTCTTCTTCAGATGATGACAGTGAGGGTGAAAATCCACCTCCGCCTTCTCACCCTCCTCCAAATGAGTCCTTTGAACCTGAACCAACACCATCTCCACCGCTTCCTAGATGGGTCCGTTCAACACGAGAAGCAGTTGGTGATCTTGTCAGTGATCCTTCAGATCAACTTCAGACATGTTCATAGTTCAAGCGAGCCTCTTCTCTTTTCGCTCAAGTTTCAGAAACTCATGATCCAGAGACATTTGCAGAAGCTTCAGGTCATCCAGATTGGGATACATCAATGAATGAAGTGTATCGTTCTTTAATAGAAAATGATACTTGGGATCTTGTACTTCTTACAAAAGGAAGAAAACTTGTTACATGCAAATGGGTCTACAAAACTAAGTATGCATCAGATGGAAGTGTTGAAAGACACAAGGCTCAGTTAGTTTCCAAAGGATTTTCCCAAGTTGAAGGAATTAACTATAATGAAACTTTTTCCCTTGTAGAAAAAATGAATTCCATCTGCCTTGTTCTTGCCCTTGCTGCCTCACATAAATAGGAGGTCCATCAGATGGATGTTAAATCTGCCTTCTTGCACAAAGATTTGCAAGAAGAAATCAACATGGAACAACCTCTTGGCTATGTCCAGAATGACTCTAGCCTTGTTTGTCGCCTCAAGAAATCTCTTTATGGTCTCAAGCAAGCTCCCTGAGCTTGGTATGCCAAAATGGATAGCTTTCTTATTTCCACTGGATTCTCTAGATGCCATTCTAATCCTAATGTCTATACCAAGAAAGTAGGAAGCCATCTCATAATCCTTGTCCTTTATGTTGATGACCTTATCCTTACTAGTAGTGACTCAAAACTTTTAAACCATGTGAAAACCAGCCTTAAGAAGAAATTTGAAATGGTAGAATTAGGCTTTTTGCACTATTTCCTTGGCCTCCAAGTTTTGCAAACCAATGAAGGAATTTTTCTTTCCCAGTCTAAGTATGCTTGTGACCTTCTTCGTCTCTTTCACGTGGATGATTGTAAACCAACCCCTTCTCCCTTCTAGTCTAGAGTCAAGCTTTATGCCACCTGTACGTCTCCTGAAGTTGATGCCACCCTGTACCGTCAGTTAGTTGGTAGCCTCTTATACTTGACTCATACCCATCCTGATCTTTCCTTTCTTGTTGGTCTTGTTGCCTGATATATGAAAACACCCCATGAAAGCCATTGGAAAGTAGCTAAAAGGATAGTTCTCTATGTTTGTGGTACAGTTCATTTTAGGATACATTACAGTTCAGGGGGGACTCCTTTATTGGTTGGTTTCACTGATTCAGATTGGGTTGGCGACCCTGATGATCGGAAGTCTACTACAGGTTATGTTTTTATCCTTGGTTCAGGACCTGTCACTTGGGCCTGTAAGAAACAACAGGCTATTGCACTTTCTTCAGCAGAAGAAAAGTACCGAGAAATAGTAAATGTAAGTCAGGAAGCCCTGTGGCTTCGACAAATCCTTTCAGAGTTTGGATTCCAACACCAACATCCAACCATCCTTTGGTGTGACAATCAGAGTGTCATCAATCTTGCCGAAGACCCAGTTCGACATCAGCGTAGAAAACACATCGAGCTACACATGCACTTCATCATAAAGCTTATTCATGATCAAGTTATTGAAGTGCTCTTTTTCCCTATAGAAGATCAAGTTGCAGACATTTTCACAAAGTCTCTTATAGAAGCAAATTTTTCCAAACTTTGATCTATGTTAGGAGTTTAGGAAGTTGTCATTAAGGGGTATAGGCTCTAATGCCTCCTTCCTTATCCTATTGTGTCACTATTGTAAGTCTTTCAATCCTATCCCAAGTTGTTCTTAAGGGGGGATGTTAGGATATTTAGACACTTAGGAGTTAGTAAGATCTACTTGGTCTATTGTATCGTTAGGTAAAAGTGTTCTTTCTAGTGTGTTTCTTTAGTATTCACTAGTATGCATTTGAAGTTAGAAAATCCGACGGTCGTGATATGTTCCCGACATAGAGTGATCCAATGGTTCATACTCTCCTTGATCTTAATGGCCAATGATCCGTGGTTTAACACCCGATTGGTCCATTATCTCTATTTAAAGATCATGGAGGGTCATTTGTCGATGATCGATTGTGAGAAACTCTCTTGTAAAATCTCTCTGTAATCTTTTTCTTTGCATTAATAAACTGCTTCAAGTGGCCGCATTGGTTGGGGTCGTGGATGTTTCCCCATAAAGGTTTTACCATGTGAAAACATCGGTGTGTTGATCTTTGATCTGGTTATGTGAGTGGTTACTGAAGGTGGTTGTCCTCTATTGGAATACCTGTGTTGTCGAACATATGCAATCCTTGTTTCACTAACAATTTTCACTTCTTGAACTTTCACAATTCGATGTTATTATTTCCATTGAACTTCTACACCTCGAACTTTGTATTCATTATTTTTTCCATTTACTCTCTACACACAAGCTCCCTCCAAATCGATTATTTTAAATGTTAATTCGAAATTATATATATATATATATATATATACACACCCTCCAATAACAAGGGGTATGCGCTCTGATTTCAGTTTCCACGACCTCCATTAACAAGCTCTACAGAATAAAAATAGGGGTTTGCAACTGAAGCTCGAATACCTCCACTAATAAGAA
>JASDQU010736684.1:153709-164156 GCA_032191745.1 Picea mariana | reverse complement strand
TACTAACCCATGCACCTGTGTTGAAAATCGCTGACCCAGAAGCTGACTTCCTGGTGTGCACAGATGCCTGTAAAGAAGGGCTCGGAGGAGTTCTTATGCAGGAAGGAAAGGTAATCTGTTATGAATCCCGAAAATTGAATGAGCATGAGGTCAACTATGTGACTCATGATCTGGAATTGGCTACCATAGTGCATGCCTTAAAAATGTGAAGGCATTACCTCCTGGGAAGGAAATTTGTACTTATGACAGATCACTGTGGATTACGATATTTGTTTGATCAACCCAAGCTCAATACTAGACAAGCTAGATGGATGGTCCTCCTTAGCGAATTTGATTTTGAAATCAAACACATCAAAGGTAAGGAGAATAGGGTGGTCGATGCCCTCAGCAGAAGCATGAGAACAATTCACCTGGCAGCGGTGAGTACCTGCGAGACAGATGTCAAGAACAGAGTCAAAGAGGCCCAAGACACAGATCCCTTCGTCTGAAATGTAACCCTGTACCTACAGCAAGAACCCGCTGGAGTAAAATATGAAGGCTATCAGATGACCGAAGGAGGCCTACTCACTTACAAAGATAGACTGTACATCCCCAATTGTGACGACTTGAAGAGGTTCATTATGGATGAATTACACAAAAGACCCTACACTGGTCACCCATGATACCAGAAAATGATTACTGCCACCCGAAAACAATTTTTCTGGCCGGGATTGAAGAAGGACATAGACAAATATTTAGCCCAATGCATCGAATGCCAACAGGTTAAAGCAGAACATCGACACCCAGCCGGATTACTGCACCCTTTACCCATCCCAGAATGGAAATGGGAAACCATCTCCATGGATTTTATCACCGGATTACCAACCTCAACTAGATAGAATGATGCCATTATGGTGGTGGTAGATAAACTGAGCAAGTCTGCTCATTTCATTCCCATCAAATCGACCTGTAAGGCGATAGATATCGCANTATGAAAGAGGTGTTCCGACTGCACGGCATGCCGAAAGAGATAATATCTGACAGAGACAAAAAATTTACTTCCAAATTCTGGAAATCACTGATGGCGGGATTAGAGACCAAATTGTTGTTTAGTACCGCCTATCACCCTCAAACCGATGGACAAACAGAAAGAGTAAATCAGATACTAGAAGATATGTTAAGGATGCATGTGATGCACCAGCCTAGGAAATGGGAAGACTACCTGCCATTGGTAGAATTTGCCTACAATAATTGCTACCAAGCATCCTTAAAGATGAGCCCATTCGAGGTCCTCTATGGTAGACAATGTAATACTCCAGTCAGCTGGAGAAATCCTATGAATAGGATTTCTTTTGGACCTGACATGTTGAGAGAAATGGAACAACAAGTGACTCAAATAAAACAAAATCTGAAGGTTGCTCAGAACCGACAGAAAAGATATGCTGATCAAAAGAGAACTCCAAGAGAGTTCCAAACAGGAGATCATTTATATCTCAGAATTAAGCCCAAAAGGAGTTCCCTAAAAATGGGAGCTTGTGCCAAACTGGCACCCTGGTATTGTGGACCTTTTGAGGTTCTAGACAGAGTGGGACCTGTAGCCTATCGGCTAGCACTTCCTCCCACAGTAAAAGCACATAATGTTTTCCATGTTTCCTTATTAAAGAAATATGTACATGATGTTGATCATATAATTGACTGGTATGTGATCCAGGTGGAACTGGAGGGAGAATTCCTACCAGAACCCCAATGCATATTGGACAGAAGGGAAACCCAACTCCGGAACATGACCATTGCACAGGTCAAGGTGCAGTGGAAACATTTTGGCCCAGATGAGGCCACGTGGGAAATGGAGGATGCCATGAGACAGGCATATCCGATTTTGTTTACTTCTGTACATGTAATTCCTGTTAGTAGCTAAGAACATCGAGGACGATGTTCCTTTTAAAGGGGAGAGAATTGTAACACCCTGTTTCCCCCAGATTGTAAATATAACTAAACTGGCCAAGGACTATGGAAAAACTCATAAGTATGAATATGTGATGTAAATGGACCTGCAGGAAGAGGTCAATGAATGTAAATGACAGTTTGAATTTATTGCAGAACTGCTGAGAGGGGATGTGCGGAAAAGAGACCACGATGGTGGTGGAGGGCACCTTGAAAAAGGGGCGTTAACTTCCACCAAGAATAAAAAACACCGTATTTGGACTCCACTGGCCCGGAGAACCAAAAGCGGCTCGCTGGCCCTGAAAATTAATGGCTCACAGACTGGTAGGCGGATGGCTTGAAGAGGGATGGGATGGTGAACCGCCCATCCGTAGAGTCGTCAGCCCTGATCAGTGCGAGGGTAATCATGCCACACGCAACCTCGCGAGAGGATAAGGCGTATGGCTGAAGCGATTGAAGAGGGCAGACGCGAGGGGAACTCTGGAAATTTTTACGCAGAGTGAGTGATCGCAGAGAGGAAGGATTGCAACCTTCACTCCTGGGCACTGGCAGACAGAGAGACGCAGGTATCAGGACATCGAGGTCTCAGCTCGGGGGTGGCTAGTGGTAAATCCAGTAGGAGTCGTTACGCCTATGGTTGGGTGGAAACGAGCACCCCTCTCAGCAGTCGCTTCCATTGCTGAAGTCATTTCTGATAAGTGTTTTGCTTATATTGCATTCTGAAATTTATATACTGTCACATATATTCATGGACTGTGGAATTGTAAATGTTTCCTGTGAAGGAATTGTCTGTACAAAAATTGTTAATATGGAATAGATGTTAGCTCATAGAACTTGTGAAATTGTGAAGAATTACAGCATACGAGTGTCCGTGTAGTGTTTGATACGAATAAGTTGATATATGCTTATTACAAAGGATATCATGCACCAATTACGACAATAAAATGGAGCTAACCATGCCCAGCTGACCTCAGGAAGTGTCTTCCTTTATCTGCTCCCGGGAATGACTCGGTGAGGATCTCTTCACATAGATTCCCTCCTCGGAAAGGTTCACCCAGAACCCAGAATAAGGATTCGAACGCACAGGCCTTATTAACCCTGTACGAGGAAGAATGATCCTATTGAGGTTCCAAGATAGTAGTGTTGTGCGATAAATAAGTCGACGGACGAGATCTCGTCGGAGGGTCCATAGTCATCCACGACCATTAGATTGATGAAAGTAACGCAGGCGTTACATATCTTGCCCCTCCGCCCTATATCATCATCGGCAACGAGAAATTGTGATCGTAAACTCCAAGACCCAAAAGAGAGAATCTATACCGTTAGATCTCGAGCCAATTACCCGTTAGCCGTTGGATCGGGAGAAGCTGTGCAGGGGTTAAGCACAGGGGTAGGCATGCGAGGAAATGATCTGAACCGTCGAATCTTAGATCATAGCCCCGACAACCATCGGATCTCGAGAAGATGCGCCGTAGTTAAACTCTAGTGTGCAGAAGAAGAGTCCTAGCCGTTGATCTCGGTAGGACACGTGTCAGCGTTTGGAAGGCGTCGGAATTTTTACCATCGGAGATTTGGGGAGTATAGAACCATTACATATTGAAATCGCTATATGCGATTTCCCGATCAAATCTGGACCGTCCATTGTGCAGGACGCGTGTCAGGAGATCCCGTGAAGTCGGGAATCGGGAAATCGGGGTTTCCGGAACAAAAGACTCATACATAACGAAATCGCGATCCACGATTCCCCGATAGGATCTGAGCCATCCAACAGCAGGGACACATGGCAGCGGATCTCGGAGAGTCGGAGTTTGTGGTATCGGGATTTCCAGAGTTGTGCAACTTGTGCATAAAGAAATCGCGATACGCGATTTTCCGATACGATCTGAATCATCTGTTCACATGGGACAGGTGTCATGGATCGGACGAAAGTCGCAGATCGGAAAATCGGAGTTCTTGAGGCCATGAGAACCAGGACATCATAAGTCCCGAAACCCCGAGAATCAATCTGGGCCGTCCGTCTGCGAGGACAGGTGGCAAAGGATCGGGTGCCTTCGGAGTTTTTCTCATCGGAGTTTCGACGATAAGGAGATTGTGCAACAGGAAATCACGATCCACGATTTCCTGATGAGATCCAAGACATTCATGACGAGGACGCGTGTCAGAAGATCCTGAAGAGATCAGGGTTCGACATTTCGGGATTCTCGGTGACAAGAAACTCACGACAGGAGGAGTCGCGAAATCCCGAAACGCGAAGGTCCCCTAGTCATAGCACTCTGGTGGAGGAAAGGTGTCACTCCACGCCATCAGAAGGTGTTTGGGTCATAGGCACTAGAACAAGGGACAAATTTCGGAAGATCAAGCCTGGCTGTGAGTCCACGCCAAGTGGCATCGGGGATCGGGGAATCAGAATTTGCGAAGGCTCGTGCATTGCGACATCATGAACCCCGAAACCTCGATGGGTAGCTATAGAGCTGCGAACATATGGTAGTAGGTCACATGAGAACAGAGATAGCCTAGAGGGATAATGCGTTATGGGAATATCGGGGATCGGAGAATCGCGAGTTCCAAGGACTCGTGAATTTTGACATTAGAAACCCCGAATCCCGATATTTAACCAGGGGTTGGTATTTCGCAAATGTCGGTCTTCTGGAGATTTCTCACTTGTGGGAGATTAATCCAAAGTTTTTAAAAATTATGATAGTGGGTGTGTTACATGATCAGTGACAATAGCTTGAGGCACACCAAAACAAGCTATGGCGTGATTAAAAAGAAATAACGTTGTGGTCTTTCCAGTATTATCGAATTTTGGCATCGCCTCGGCCTATTTTGTAAAGTAATCAACAGCTACAATGATGTAACCATGCCCCTCGGCCGAGTGAGGGTGACATGTCATGAAATCGATGCCCCATTTTGAAAAAGGACCAACTGAGACCACAGGGTGAAGAGGAGCAGGATGTGACTGAATTTTCTGATTGTAAGTCTGGCAAGCATGGCATTTCTGAATGGCAGTAATGCAGTTGTTAAACAAAGAAGGCCAAAAATACCCTGCGCATAAGATCTTCTAGGCAGTAGCATACCCAGACATATGACCACCACATGCTCTGGAATGGTAGTCATTCAGAGCTTTCTCGGCTTCGTCGAATGTTAAACAATGTCAAAAAACAGATTCAATTCCTCGACGGTAAAGAGTATCCCTGAGGATAATGTATTGACAAGCTTGATAGCGTATACAACGTCGTTCAGTACTAGACAAAGCAGGCTGGAAAGTCTAGGTTTGGAGATATATAATGATATCCCCATACCAAAGATCATCAGTGATAATAAGGAAAAGGGATTCATCGGGTAATGAATCTACTGCTACATTTTTCGTTGCAGAATGAGGAAAACCACATATCAACTCAGCAAAAACTAAGGATTTCTTAGACTTGGCACGATCGAACTCCAAATCAAACTCCTGGAGTATGACAATCCATTTGGAGTATTTTCCCCCTAGCAATTGACATGTCAAAATATGTTGCATAGGGTTGCAATGAGAAATCACCGTAGTCTTACGTGAGAGGATATAGTGTCGGAAGCGTTGGACGGCTTGAACGGCAGCCAAGGCTAGTTTTTCGACATGTTGATACTTGATTTTAGTTGGTGTGAGACTTCGACTCAAGTAGTAAACAACATGTTCGTCATGCGCATCATCCTCTTGAACGAGAACCATGCCAATAGTGTACTCTGAGGCAGCAAGATAAAGGAAATAATCGCGACTGTAATTAGGAGGAAAGAGAAGCGGAGCTCGTGTTAGGGACAACTTTAAAGCTTCAAAAGAATTATTGGCAACAGTATCCCAAACGAACTCTGAATCTTTCTTTAGTAGCCGTGTAAAACCACGAGTTATCTCGGCGTAATTAGGGATAAAATGACGAAGAAAGTTTGCTTTCCTCTACAAACTTTGCAACTGGCGCAATGTAGAAGGAGGAGGGAGATTAAGAATCACCTCAACCTTAATAGGATCCACTCGGATTCCTTGACGTGAAACGATAAAACCTAGAAGACGACCAGATTCTATGCAAAAAACGCATTTATGAGGATTTAAACGTATACGATAAAACCGACAGCGAACAAAAATGGCTCGGAGGTGGGAAGGGTGATCGACTCTACACATATAATGAGTGGGTAAATCGTCCAAATAGAGTTGAACTATATGCTTAATATCATGAAAAGCATAAGACATAGCACGTTGAAACATCGCACCAACATTCTTAAGGCCAAAAGGGAGTTTCCTATAGGCAAAAGTACCCGAAGGACAAATAAAAGCAGTTTTATGTTGATCCTCAGGAGCAATGTTAATTTGATTATAGCCGGAGAAACCATCCATGAGAGAGAATATTTCACTTCCGGCGCAGTCATCGACAATCTGATCGACGAAGGGGGTAGGAAAGTTGTCCTTGGGACAAGCTTTGTTAATATCCCTATAATCAACACATACACGAATACTGCCGCCTTTTTTGTCAATCGGGACAGGATTGGAAACCCGTTCTGTAAGAGCCATCGGATAAATAAAGACATCTTTCAGAAGTTTCTCGACTTCAAGCTTGATAGTAGCCGCTTTACATGGGTGAACTAGACGAAGGTGTTGCCGGACAGGTTTAGCGCCGGGGTATGTCTTTATCTCATGTACAACAATAGCAGGGTCGATACCTGGCATCTCTTCGTAGCTCCAGGCAAAGATGTCACGAAATTATTTGAACAGAGATGTATATGTGACGAGTTCATCTGAAGAACACGAAGCTCCAATATGGACATTTTCGACTATCCTAGGTTTAAAGGATATGTCAATGGGAATCGTGGGTGAGATGTTACTTAAGTTCCCTTCAGCAAACACATCGTGTGAAGTCGCAGGAACCGTTGAAATGACAACAACAGTCGATGGAGTCGAAATCCGTTGGTAGTTCTCAAGAGTCTGTTGCTCTAGAAAAAGTATGGAACGATGATGTCCATCATCCCAAGGGGTGTCCTCCGTGATAGACATGATCATCTCGTCAGTGGGAAAAATAACATGAAAAGGATTAGGAGACAACTCATCAAGAGAGGGGGAAGAAGGTGTTTCCGATTGAATGGTGTGATAGGCAAATTCAACCGGACTTAACGGCATTGCATCGCTGAAACGAAGATTATCTCCAGGGTCAGGGACAATCCAAGGGTCATGTGACGTAGGAAGTTTGTGAGGCATAGTGGAAATCATGTTGATAGAAGCAATTGATGGGTGTGGAACATCGGGCGATGGAATGGGAAAAGTACCCATTAACGAGGAGTCCTTTAAAAGGCCGACATCGACATTCTCATAACCCGGTGGGGTTTTAGCAATAAACGACACGTTTCCAGTATGGGTATCAGAATTGAAGAAGGCAAGTTGGTCAACGGTAAAAACCTTTCCTTGATGAGGGAAACGTACTACATGGAAAAGTTTTGACACAACGGTGCACATGGAATCGATCCAGCTATGGCCAAGTAGAAGATTATAATCAAGAGGAGCGTCAAAGACTTCTACTTCGACTTGGACTGTCTTACCTTCTACTGTAATGGGCAACGAAAGAAGAACACCGTAAGGCTTAAAACTAGAGCCATTGAAGGCTTTAAGAGTGTTTTGTGATTCATTCAAGGGAGGAGAGCCAATGGATTTCCAACAAGCAAAAGACATTACACACGTTGAGGCACCCTCGTCGATAACAGTTCGGCAAATGTTCTTGTCAAAAACAACAACCTGTATCTAGAACGCGAGTTGAGGGGGTAACCTTGGAATGTGATCATCCAAGTCAAAGACTATGAGATTCGTATCTGTCGGGTCAATTCCACCTATAGCTTTCAACAGTGCCTTCCGTTGTGTAGGACAAGACTGAAGGACTTCAAGGGCTAACATCGCTGAAGGTGCCTGGGCCAGATCTTCAACAATGTTGTAGTTCTGGGCTGCACGAGCATGAGGATTGAAAGCCAATTTTCTAACGACACCTTTTGGGGGTGGTCGCAGAACTGTATCAAGGCTCGGTCGTTCGAGATGAAGAGGACCATTGGTAGGTGGAGTCACTGGAGATGGTTGTACCAAAGCAGGAGGTAAATCGTCAACCTTCTCCTTATATGGAGTATAATCTTTGAATCGAGTAGTGAGTGCAACGTTGTTTGGCTTAGAATCACTAGTACACATCAAAACATATGATGTCGTAGAAGAGGAGGGTTGGTCTTGAATGACCAACTGAGCCTGTTGTTGAGACGGGAAGGGTTGGGACAAGACAGCCAGTGTAGATGGTTTGGGAGCTCCTTGAAGGAACTTCGTGACCTCGGCACGTCGTGGACAATCCTTCGTGTAGTGATCGTCACCACAGATAAGGCAAGGGTATCATGGTTTGTTCTTATCCTGATCTTCAACAGAAGTGGTTTTAGTTTGTTCTTCTTGATTATTATTTTTACCCTCCTTATTCTTGCCTCTCCCCTTTTTAGATTTGTTTTTACCGGCTGGGGTAGATTGAACAGTGTTTACCTCAGAAGTTTTTCCGGTGGGAGTGGAAGGAGACGGAGCATTTTGAACATTAGAAGAATCAGATTTAGGGGTTGTGCTTGAAATAGAATGTGATTGGGCTTGGGCAGTACCAATCACACCGTCAGCTGCATGCGAGGCAGCTGGAGCAGTTGAAGTGCTGGAAGTACCAGGACGAGGTAATTCAGGTAGAAAATCGTAAATTGTTCCCGTTTGTGAATAAATGAGATCAAGATATTGAGCATGGCTTATAGCCTGCTCCTCCGTGACAATGCCACCCATGGCAATGTCCTTACCAATTTCATTCACAAAGGATTTCGTAAACCATTCTGCCAGTAATTGATCAGGGAGTTCAAGTTTAATGAGACGTCGACATCTTCGCCACTCATGGATATGATTAGATATATGAGTGCCTTTAGTCTGTTTGAAGGAATTCAAAATCTCAGTCCCGGTATCATAACGGATCGGTAACTGGTAATGTGTAAGGAAAGCCATAGCTAGGGTGTTGAAATCAGAGAAGAAACCTCATGGCAATTCAATATACCACTTCGCAGCAGAACCGGTAAGGGTTCGTTGAAAAATATGTAAATGAATAGAGTCCTCCATCAATGAGTTGGATGAACACCATAAGTGAAAAGTCATAACGTGATTGTTTGGGTCCTCTCCCACTTTGCCATCAAATTTAGGAATGTCCGATGGAAGCTTGGCTGGAATAACAGGCCATTGGGGAGAGTGACGAATAGGATCATTCAAAATCCTAGACAAATCTACAAATCCAAAGTAGCAAGAAAAGGTAATTGTCGATTCACCTTTGGGTACTGATGGCTTTGGGGTGGAAGCCCTGTCGGCAAACTAGTAGGACCATAAGCAGTTTTCCCATAATGGGAAGTCCCAGGCAGATTCAGTGGTGGTTGGAGAGGATAGTAATTCCAAGGATTGTAACCTTGAGTTTGAACAGGGACCTGAGTTTGAGCATTCTGTCCCTGACCCCAAATAGGATTGGGTATACCTGGATATGGTTGGCCTATAGTAGGGACAGGCTGCTGTCCCCCAGCTGTTTGAGGAAGATTTTGTATCATCTGATTCCAATACTGGGCCAAAGCAGGAGGTATATTTTGCCCAAAAAGTGGGGTTGGTCCCCCTATCGTAGGTGGTGTTCCAACCGGAAGTTGTGTCCCAAGCAAAGGTTGTGTAGTAATTGGAATGTTTCCGGTAAGGGGAGGTTGAATTGTACCACCATGTCCACCAAGGGGAATCTACAAGTTTGGTGTAATGGATGGGATAGTGTCACTAGGATTAGGATTTCCAGAAGGAAATTGAGGGAGTTTCGAAATAAAACCGGGAATAGGGTGCCCAGGAAAAGAAGGACCACCTGGAGAATCGACAGGGGTTTTCGGAGGTGATGGAACAGAAGCATTCAATGCATGGTAGCCGGGTGGTAGTGTTGGAGTAACATTGGGCATTTTCTGTGTGTTTATAGGAGCAAGACCAGATATAGTGAACCCGGTTGGGACACTCGTAGTATTCGCGAGATGGGCCATTTCGGCGGGGAGAGTAAAGTGATAAGTGGTAGTCAAAGGTACAGTCTCTGTCTCAGAAAACACCGGAGGGTTGATTTCGAAGACCACAGGCAAACTAGGACTAAAAAGAGTCCTGCCGAAATCACCTGTAGACCAAAAAGGATCTTGTCCTTCAACCCCGGGAAAAGGCCCAACAGGTGATCCAGAAGAAGTAACAACTAGTTCTCTGGAAGAATTTAGTCTTCTAAAAGGGCACTGAGAATTACTAGGAAGTTGAAAATCCTCTCGAGTATTTGTAATTCTAAAACATTCAAGAGAGTCAGTTCGTTCCACTTGAGGTGTGATAACAACTGGGACTTCACTCTGTGTCGGAGAGCCTCCAGGTGTGTTTGTGGGCAAGGGTTGTGAATGTTCCAGATGCTCTGGAGATAAACCCTGCATTCTACGTGAACGACATGGAGGAGCTATTGTAAACGAGTGACAA
>JASDQU010736684.1:54627-153659 GCA_032191745.1 Picea mariana | reverse complement strand
AGTTCTCTGGAAGAATTTAGTCTTCTAAAAGGGCACTGAGAATTACTAGGAAGTTGAAAATCCTCTCGAGTATTTGTAATTCTAAAACGTTCAAGAGAGTCAGTTCGTTCCACTTGAGGTGTGATAACAACTGGGACTTCACTCTGTGTCGGAGAGCCTCCAGGTGTGTTTGTGGACAAGGGTTGTGAATGTTCCAGATGCTCTGGAGATAAACCCTGCATTCTACGTGAACGACATGGAGGAGCTATTGTAAACGAGTGACAAACTTCGCAAAGAAAATTCTATGGTCAACTTCAAGAAACAAACAACACGCGCTAGTAAACGAAATCTAGGAAGCAATCACCAGGCAAACAAGACCTTCTAATTTCGAAGCCACTAGTTGGTGATGAAATCCAATGTCTCAACAACAAGACGAAAAGGGGCAGGGTTGGGGTGGAAAAGTTATGTTGACGACCTGCTTAACAGACTTACACCCTGGTGCAAGCTCCCACACATAATCGTGGGTATACCCTCCAAGGAGCCTGAGTGAGTTTGGTCAACGTCAATTCCAGTTATCGTGAAGACTTTCCCCTCCACAGTCACCTCGGGTAAGAACCTAGAGAGATAGGCCACTAAGGTCACCACCAACAACAATAAAGCCTGGGGGAACAGTCGACAGTCCGATCCACACGCAAGGGCAGGGTATCTAGCCCGAAATCAACTCAAAAGGCTTCCACTCATCATTGTGGGTATACCTCCGAGTGATCCCCGTAATACATGCAATCTCTACAATGATATCAACAAAGCAGGGTGAGTAACTTTGCCAATACCAATGCGACCTCGTGCTTAACCCTTGTGTGAGAAGGGCTTCCCAAGACAAGATGCTGCAAATGGAATTTAACACTCCCTAACACAAGATGCTATTATGTGTTTTATGCTTTTGGAGAGTGTATCTCTCTTCATACTCCAAAGTGCTAGCCTAGCTAAATGTTGGTGTAAAAGAGCCCTAGAAAAGAGTTACTAGATAAATTTTATGATTATGCAGTGTTATTAAAGGTTGTTGTTTACTCAAAGGTAACGGAAATGAAACATATGTTGTATGACTCTGACCCAATAATGCAAGGATGAGAATGAAATGTATCACTTTTCGTTCAATGAATCCTATGGATGGGAGAGAGAGAGTTTTCCAGATCAACCTTGAACTACAAATGCAAAATTTCCTTTCAAATGCCAATGCAAACAATCACTTATCAAATGACAATTCTCTATTGTGTCTTTTCAAATACTTCAACAATCTCAAGAATTTGATTTTCAATGTTTTCTAAAGACAAAAACAATTTTTGAAAGAAAAACTTGTTGTTCACTTTTCAAAAAGGACTCAGACTATGACAGGGAGAGTACAAAAAATCAAATGAACAAGCAAATAACCCAATCTACTCTTTCAATGGAAGAAAAAATAAAGAGCAAACCAATGTAGTCTTTTCAAATGCAAAAGAAAATGATCTTTCAAACCATAAGCAAATGAGAAAAACCAAGCAAACTTAACTTTCAACCAATCACTGGATCTTAACTAATCCAACACACTTAGAGTCTGAAATCAGAGAGAATGGTTTTACCAAGAAAAGTCAAGAAACGAAAGTCAAGACCAAAATGATAAGAAAAACCTTAAAACCCTAAGACTGTTCATGCATACAAACAAAGGTAAGAAATATATCAATCAGAGGTCCAAGAAACTCACAAGAGGCAATAAAATTGATCTGGGCAGTTAAAAATGCCAAAACTTAAAATCAAATTTTTGAAAAATGGTGTTCGCAGGCAGGCAATATAACACAGTGCGAGAATCGTTGATTCTCGCAGTTGACCCTTGAGCAGGGTGCAAGAACCTCGCATTGAAACCTATAGGCAGAGTGCGAAATCTACCTATTCTTGTAGGCTGCAATGAAGTGCAGTGCTAGAATTCCTGAACATAAGAAAAAATTTGAAAAATGAAGAAAAATTCAAAAAGGCTTCTGGACCCAGAAGGTCTATCAGGATATCCTGAAGACTCAGAGACTGATAGGACAAGAGAAAAGTGAAACCATAGCAAATGGCCACAGAAAAATACCAAAAACCACAAAGAAAATGGGATTGATCCCCAGTGGAGTCGCCAATTTTTTTATTGGATAAATCCGTAAGTGTGGACACAAACCGATCTCCCTAGATCCACCTAGATCTAGAACAAAGTAAGACAGAATATGACTCTTTCCCTAGATTCTAACCATTGAATTAAATAGGAGGCAATAACAAAGAATGTACCTTATGATCGCTTCCTTTGGTCTTTGTTGTTCCTGCTTCTCTTTAGTTCTCTTGTACAGTCAAGAACAAAACAATACAAACCAACCGAAGTGAAGAAAGCACAATCTATTCAACAGTTAATCTATGTATATGATCAAGGAGTTATACAATAAAGTGGAACTAGCTTTATGGGAAATGGACATATTACTGTATCATATTAATGGAAAGTAAAGATTACAACCTGAGCCTTGATGTTGCAAACTTCCTTTCGATGGCCCTTGGCTCCAACACACACACTTTCTCACTTGCATGAAGAAGATCAACCACCTTCGATAAACTTGTTGGAGTTTCCTAGTTGTTGTAGCTTCAGTCCTTCACACAATCTTTCACCAATTCTTCAATGAATCTTGCTTAACCTTATTTGCCTCTAACTTTTTCCATGAGAATTCCCTCAATATATAGGAGAGAATGAATTAGTTACTTGGATAAGAATGATCCCAAAATATCATGGAATCCAGTACTAGGATAACCATTCGAATGCCATCTCATCCTTCTAGAAGATTACCTTCTATAAGCATCGAGAATTCATCTTTTTCCCTTCTTTAGAAAGAGTTCGCACCCTAGCAGTTCAACACAGTGTGAACTTCTCACACCCTGGCTTAAGGCAGCCTGCGAGAATCATGCATTCTCGCAGGCAAATATACTAGCAGCCTACGAACCTCCTTCAAAAATGTGATTTCTAGAAAGAGATGAAGGTAACTTTTCTCAGGAGAAAGGTCCAACGAAGAGCCAGAGTACACCATCATCAATACATCATCATGATGACCAAAATCATGGGTAACAGATATATATAACAAAAACGACATAAAAATTACATATACAACAAAAAAAAAACTACAAAGGTGGAGACTTACCCATCTCCCCTCGGTCCTCACTAGGAGGCACGATTATCTCAGGATCTCTAGAAAAGTCTATCCCTGCATATGGGTAATCTGAGATCAGAGGGATTTGTCGTGACAGCCATGCAAAAAATTCATCATCGAAGGACTCATTGGTCCTTCCACCACCCTTTCACGGCAGTAATACTGCCCATCTACATACATCAGGAAAAGAGGCTTGATGTCCTTGTACCACTTCCCAAGGACTAAAGCTCGGAACTCTCTCAAAAAAGAATGAACACAAAATCGTCCCAAACCCGAAGTTCCTCTGTGTTTGTTGATGGCAATCTGTCAATTGCCTCTTCATACACTCCAATAGTGTGGTGCTCTAGTAAAAAATTTTTTCATTCAAGCACTGGATAACACAGTTCATCTGTGCGCAAGACGCCTGATGCAAAGATGTTGAACCAGTAATCCGCCCAATAAGCAATAATATCGCTTGCGGCGATAGGTTCTTACTTATGGGCACCTGGGAGCTCAAATGGTTTGTCCCAGCCTCACAGTGCAGGGCTATCATTTCCGCTATGTTATGCGGCCCCACTGGAAACGTCTTGAAATTGACTAGTTCCCCTCTCCTCGAGAGGCCAGTCAAAAAGTAGATATCCTTGGTGGTGGGCACCAGTGATTGCCCCTCTAGCATGAAGGCCTCTGCATCAGGGTGCCAATAGTCAACCAAGGAATTCAGTAGCCTCGGTTGTGCTCGCATAAATGGACACATGAAGAAATTAAGCAAACCACATTGCATTAATGTGGCCACGACATTTGGATCTCCCACAACCAACTCACTAATTGCTTCATGCTCCCTTTCCCTCCAACGGACATACATCCTGCCAACACAACAAAGTTCAAGAGGGTGAGTGAGTGCTCCTTAGTCCTTTTTGTCTACAAAAGGGGGTCCATGCGTGTTGTCTAGGTGACAATTGCATGTACACGCCAACAGGCTTTACTTTGCCTGAGTGTACACGTGGCCTGTCCAGAGACAGCTTGCGTGGACCTAGGGTTGACCTTTTAAAGGTCGACGCCCACCCAAAAAATGAAATCAAAAGCAAAAAGGAAGAATTGAATAGCTAGATGGGGAAGTTTGTACTTACTTGGTCCAAGCAGAAGTTCATTTCATCCACTGTAGCTCCCGGAATCACCGTTTTTATCAAAGGGGGTCTTTTGGCTCCAGAGTCAATTTCCAAATCAGCAATGGTGATAATGAGCTGCCAACTTCTATTTATATACTTTTTGGCCTCTTTTTGTCACTTTTTTGGCCTCCCTTATCAGTTTCTTTATACCAAAAACCATTTAGAGTGATTCAGGAGTTTTATGGGAGGGATTTGATCGAGTATTGGGACACTTTTTTTTGAGTTTTGAGGAAATTTTGACGTTCCATGAAATTTTTTCCAAGAATCAACTTGAGCATATAGGTTAGGTTACTGCCCCGACTTTTGTGTCTTGTTGTCTTTTTCTCTTCCATAGGATCGATCCCATCAGGTTGTGACATGGAACCATCATATCTACTTTAGAAGTGCCACAAATTGGTGGTAGAGCTTACCAGAACATGGATGCCCTAGATAGGTCCTGGTTGCATTATGGTGTCCATGCCATCTCTAAAACACTGTAGGCTCGGGAGTCCTTATAGTCTTTTCTGAATATGAGTTTGAGCCTCATTTGCATGATTCTTCTTTGTTGTTGATCTCACCCTCAGGACTCCCAAAAAATAACGGGTCTCCTTTTAATCCCTTTTCAGACCCTCTAAACATGAAAAGATTGCCGAGCGATCTTGTGGCCTTTCACGTTCGTTAAACTGAAATTTGAAGTCATGTCTGTCCGGTGGTAGTTTACCCCTTTTTCGGTCTGGATGGTCAACTATAAAAACAAAGGTATACTCTATGGAACTTCCGTTCTTTAGAAGAGTACTCTCAGGTATAATTTTATCCCTTTTTCGGGCCTGAGGGACTAAACTTACGAAAAAGGAACCCCCACGGAGTCCATAGTTAAGCTCTTTTCAGACTCCCTAAAATTGAAAAGATCGTCGAGTGACCTTATTATTTCACACTCATTAAAATTGGTCCAGAATAATATTCCTGACGGAGTCCATAGTTAAGCTTTTTTCAGACTCCTTAAAAATGAAAAAATGGCTGAGTGATCTTGTCCTTGTCACACTCGTTAAAATGGTTTTGAATCGACGTCTTGTCGATGCTAGTTTACCCCTTTTTCGAACCGACTAGACTACCTTCAAAAAAGGTACCCCAATGGAGTCTCCTTTTATGTTTTTTCAGACTCTCTAAATATGAAAACCACCGAGCTTACCTTCTTTGGGCTTGTTAAAATTACATCGAAGGACGTTACCATTGTGTGTTTTATTAACCACGTTTGCATACCTTATACGCCAACCTTGTAACAATTTGCTTCTGCATCTTAACACCTTTTTCCCCTGGAGGATTTTTCCCGAGTATCATTTTACTAGAACATCAGTCTTATCCTCACACCTTGCACTTGTATGTTTGTAACACTCGTTCCTCCATTGTAACATAAAAATTCCTTTATTCTTTTTTCCAAAATCATTGAAAAAAAAATAAAAAAATCAAATATACCCCAAAAAGAGGAAGGGAAAAGTATTTTGTTTATTGGAAGCATAATGAGTCGCCCTTGGATAAAGAACATATGTCTGTTTGTTCATCAGACTATGGGATGTAGTACGACCTTAGGAATATTTTTCTCGCTATATAGAATTGTGTCATCCACTGTTTGGTTATCCTTCCAAACATATGGAGAGTTTGCATTGCCTCCTACTTCGTAGACTTATGATTAACATACATGCTACCTGAGTCTCATCATTTGTTGTGCTATTATCCGAGGGAAGTTTGTCACCAAGCCTGAGTTGGCCCCTCTGCAATATGTCTCTTGTCCTCATACCCGGACATCCTGAACATCCAATCAAGTCCTTGTTCGAAATCACTGAAGCCTTCAGTTTGATCATCAAGATTATCAATCCCATGACTGACGAGTCATCGAAGACCTCTGGGTAGTGTAGTCGTACACTCATATTACACTCCTACCCTAGTTTTGAAGATTTTGAAGTTGTTGCTCGAGCTCTGAAGATCTCATCTCCAGCCATCAGGCCGAATCAGCTTCTGGAAGATGGATACTCTATATGTATATCTTTCTGATTTCGAGATGTATCTCCGCTGTGTATTGTTCATGGCTACTCTTTATAATTATTTGACATGGATCTACAGTGTATTTGATTGGTAGCCATGGTTCTATTTTATCCCGAGCATGGGTATGCCCGCCTCGGTGAGACATTTGTTATTTTGTAGATGGCACCTCCCAGTTCCTGATCCTTGGGCTCAATCATTCGACACATCAGTAAATATTGGTAATGTATTTCGGCCATCAGATGCTCTTCTGACCTCACACATTAGGGGGCATCTATTATAACCCTAAATTGCACCACACATGCTTACCTGGCATCAAGCCAACTCATATCCCTTCTTTGCCAAAACACTGTTGAGAAACTCTTTGAATATCCTCTTTTATAAAGGCCCACGCGCCCTAATCCATTATTGCATGCATGTACACGCTGGCTAACCCAAAACAGCCCGCGTGGATCGACAAAAGAACGAAAAAAGGGAAGTTGCTGACGGAGCACAAAAGCTATGGGTGAGTTAACTAAAACTCCCGGCCATGCATGGTCGAGGGTTTGTCCAAATACCTAGCTCCTTCTAGCCTATAAAAGAAGGGGTAGGGGTCCCATTTGGAGGAGGAAAAATATAGCAAAGAAACTCTGCCCATTTACGTATTCCCATTGTCCCAACCCTTTAGCCTTTCCTTGTGCCAAAGGAGATTCAAAGAAAAGAAGTTGGAGGACAGAAGAAGAGGAGCCTAGGATCAGGTTCAAGGAGTGGTGGTCGGTCTCAACTTTTGTAAGTTGACTCATTCTAAGTAATAAAGAAAATGCTTTTCCCATCCCAATTCATGAATTGTTTATTGTTTGATCAGTATATGTTTGGATTTCTAACCCGTTAGTATATAAGTAGTATGCATGCATAGTTTTTGCTTGTCTTAGATGCAGGTCAGCTTTGGAAGGAGTATTGTGAACAAGTAATCAATTACAATGGAGGATCGACATCAAACCTCGGGAACAAGGCAGGTTGATCTTTCCATGCATTTACTAAGAAAAGTGGATTTAAATCTAGAAATGAAGGTAGAAAGTAATTTCTCTTCGGCCATATCTGCATGCAAAGTCTGAACTTTATTTGCTAGTCCGTAGGGTGATTTTCCCCACAACACCATGACAGTTGTTGAATCCAAACTTCCTGTGATCAGGAGGTCATCAACATAGAGAACTAAGATTAGTAAAGAGTTTGAGGTCCTCAACATGTATACATTTGGATCTTATTTTCATATGAAAAAGTGTCGAGAGAGAAAGTAGGCATCCATTTAACATGCTCCATGTGCCTGATTGAGGACATAGAGGGACCTCTTCAGTCAACATTCTAAGGATGAGTTCTGAATGAACCCCTATGTCTACTCCATGTGAATCTCCTTTGAGAGATCCCAATGAGGAAAAACATTCTTCACATCCATATGGTGAACTTCGCACCCCATGGCTACCACAATGGCAGGGGATACACTGATGGAGTCCATATTTTGTACGGGAGAAAAGGTATCATCATAGTCTATCATGTGAATTTGTTGAAAACCTTTGGAAACTAGTACTTCCTTATACTTTCTCACCTATCCGTCTTCTACCTTATTGGTCCTGTAGACTCATCTACATATGAAATTATTCTTTTTTGAAGGAAGCGAAACCAGATCTAGATTCCAATTCTCAAGGAGAGAGTTATACTCCTCATGCATGGCAGATTCTCAAAAGGGATTCCCCGTAGCCTCTGCATAGGTCCATAGGTATGAAGCTAGAACCATATAGAAATGCATGGGAATCATTGGTTCGTTAATTATGAGTGCATAAGGAGGATCCTCAAACTAAGACCTCATCCTCCTCTGATATGTTATATCCCCCACAAGGTCTCTTGCTATCTATAGGGTGGTCTATTCCTACTCGGGCATCTTTGGTGGATCAACATCTGCATGCTCATCATCGACATGCTCATCATCTTCAGAATCAGATTCACAACTTAGATATGAACTGTGATCTGAGTGAGTGGAATCATCATCATTGATGTATGGTGTAGGTACTGGTACATAGGTATTTATATGTGGCTCCGACGGTGCATGCAAATTGAACACTACGTTCAATGATGAGCATGTCAATAGAGGGATCAAGTAACTGATAACTCTTCACACCATCTAAATATCCCACAAATATGCATGTGGTACTCTACAGATATAATGATTTCCTCTTTTCAGAGGGTATGTGGGCCCATGCGTGTGATTCAAATATTTAGAAGTGGGTGACTTCCAGTTTTGTTTTGCTCCATGCCTCAAAGGGAGTCTAATCCTTGACATATCTATGAGGAGATCTATTCTAAATGTGGTTAGCACAATTAAGTGCCTCAACCCAAATCTTGGGAGGTAGAGATCTTGCATGCAACATGCAAGTGGCCATCTCCTAGAGGGATCTATTCTTCCATCTGGCTACTCCATTCTACTATGGAGTGTAAGGTATTGTGTGTTGCAGATGTAGACCTGCCTCTAAAAAAATATGTTGTACATCTTGGTTCACATATTCCCCCCCATTTTCTATGTAGAGGATTTTGATCTTTCTCACAGATTGAGTCTTTACATGTGCTTTAAAGACTTTTAGATGATAAAAAAACTCATACTTCTACTTTAGAGAATACACCCAAGTGTATTGTGATAAATCATCAATAAATGTAAGAACGTACTTTTCTTTGTCAATGGATGAATGAGGAAAGGTTACCATTAGATCATTTTGGATGAGATCTAAAAGAGAGGAGGCCTCCGAGCCTTCCCTTTCTCAAACTTCTCTTGATGATGTTTATCAAGAATGTATCCTTGACAAACTCCTTTCAAAAAGTGTATGTTGGGAAAGCCAGTGACCATATCCCATTTTGATAGTTGTTTCATGTATTTGAAATTCAGATGTTGAATCTCTTGTGCCATAATATACTAGTATCATAATCATGGGTCAATAGTAAAGAAGAATCAGATTGAGCTATGAATTCACTAAAAGTATACAAATGATATTGGTGGTTTCCCTCACCAACAACAATCTTGGAGTTATCATGCATATCATATATGGTGACGGAATTAGGTGTGAACGCCACCCTTTTTCCTGTACCATAATGTGTTATATGATAAATGGAGAGTAGATTCATGAAAGGTTTTGGAACATGCAAGATGTTCTCAAAAATTCTAAGTGGGAGTTCTAATCTCCCTTGGCCAATGACCTCAAGCGGGATATCATCTCCCATGAGGATGGGAGAAACCGTGCATGCATAAATATAAGATAAACCATTCTTTGTTTCTTCCATATGTTGGGATGTGCCTGAATTTAATATCAATGTTGTAGGAGAAGAGTTTATGGAAATGAGTGTATGAGAGTTACCTCGTTTGGCTTGATCTTTCGGCTTCTTCTTGGTAGATTCAGGAATGTGATTCCCAAGGTTGTTCTTTTGAATAATTTGTTGTTGGAATATTCACCAATACTAAGGGGGGGTGAATCAATATTGAGCACTTTTTACCATTTTAAACCATAACATGTAAACATTAAGTTATCAATAATTTATCACTTATGATATCAACAATTTATCACTTATGATTGCAACATATAACCATTGATACACAGTACACAATATTTTTACATGGAAACTCAAATGGGAGAAAACCACATAATGATTTTTAATACATATCTTGAATGTTACATCCAAAGAAAGCACCAACTTCCAAACTTCTCCAGCACAAACTGGAAGGAGGCACCAATCCCATATTTATAGGCTCCAACCTAAAGGAAGTTCCAACTCCCTAAATTCTCTAGCTCCAACCCCCTAGTTTATAGGTTCCAACCTGAAGGAAGCTCCAAATCCATATATTCTCCAGCACCAACTAGAAGGAGGCTCCAACCCCCTAGTTTTATGAGAACCAACTCAAAATAAGTTGTAACTCCTCTGCAAGCACCAACCTGTTGTATGAAGACACCAATATTCATGTGCACCACCCAACCTCCAAAAAATATAAATAAGAGACTCAACATGTCATTATAACTGTCATTGATACTGATACATCATCATCATCAACCTATCACTATTACTATCAATGATTATGATACATCATCATCATAAACCTGTCATTCATATTGTCATCGATATTGATACATCATCATCATCAAAACTGGTTCAACCACATAAAGCTTATTCCAATATCACTAATAATATCCCTCAAATCACATGCTCAAGATCACCATGATATGCATCAAACCATGTGCCAAGATATGAATAAAGAATGTTCCAAGATATGCATCAAACCATGTGCCAAAATATGCATCAAACCATGTGCCAATACCTTCCAAGATATTCCTCAAATCATATACCAAAATATCCAAGATACACCTCAAACCATGTGCCAAAATATCCAAAATACAAGCTTAAAAAATGTGCCAAAACATGCCTTGAGCATGTGCCAAGATATGCATAAAGAATGTGCCAAGATATGAATCAAACCATGTGCCAAGAAATTCCAAGATATACCTCAAATCATATACCAAAATATCCAAGATACACCTCAAACCATGTGCCAAAATATTCAAAGCACAAGCCTCAAACATGTGTGAAAACATGCCTTAAGCATGTGCCAAAACATCCATGACATGCCTCAAACCATGTACCATAACCATCAATACATGCATCAACCATTTCCAAAAACATTCAAGACATCTCTCAAGAATGTGCCAAGATATGCATCAAACATGTGTCAAACACTCCAAGGTATGCACATCAAAACATATAGAAAACCATACATTTTATCTTGTAAAGAACCTGGTGCATAAGATATCAGATCATCAAACCTTCCTCGGCTTTGTCATCAAGAGACGAGCATCGTCTTCCAAATTTTCCTCAACCTCGTTGGACTAGATTGGGTAACTGGTGGGGCCTCGCGTGACGAGTGATGTGAAACCTGCGGGGGCCTCTTTGGCTCTGAGACTTGCATCCTTCACACTCCTTCACTACTTCATTTTCGCTAAGAGATCACATGCTTTCTTTATGAAACTTGCTTGGTGATAATGAGAGGATATTTGATGTGTATTTATACCCTTCAAAGTGATTTATTTACTTGATCTTTGATTTGACCTGTAACTTCTTCTTTGCAACAAATTTTCTCCTTTAATTAATTTTGGGGCTGACTTATAACTTATTTTTGCATCTGTTTAGGGTATTTTTAACCATACTTCGGGGCTTCATATTTAAGAGTGTATAAATTCTCAACTGTGAGGAACCACATGGTGTACCACCTACTGTTGGAAATGACAAGATGACAACTATCCATCTATGATAGTTTTGCATCCATTTTTAATGTCATTCACCCTCATTTTCCTCAAACAACTTCAAGATTCATGACCACACTTTTGACTATTCTTAACTACTTAAGCACTTAACCATACTTCCAGGGATTCTTGTAGATTTCTTCAAAGCATCTTCCCCTGAGGGCCATACTTAAAGCTACACCATAAGGGGACCACTTTGAAGACTTCTTCAAATACACCCATTACTTCTAGAGACTTCCAAACTTTCTTCGGGTCTTCTTCTAGGGTTGACATCAATGAAAACCAACTTTCCAGCAATTTCCCCCTTTTGCATTCATGGCAACACTCATGCTCACCCTGTGACCATTTCTCCCCTTGTCTTCATGCTTATAATGTTTCTCCTCTTCTTTTGTTCTTTCTCTCCCCCTTTGACATCAATGGAAAATGTTAACTCCCCTTGACGATTTATCTTCCCCTGTCTTTTTTGCAATATGTTGTGCGGATCAATGTGGGGCTTCTTGTATATGCTTCCCTTCCTCTCTTCCATGGATTATTATCCATTGGTACTTCTTGGTGTAATCCACTAACGTATAATAAAAGTTTTCATGTCAAAGTTCCTTCATTACTTGACTTCAAACCTTCATGGCTTGTTATGTCTCCACTAAACTGACATCAATGACATAATAATTCAACAATATCCACTTGACAATATAACTCCTCCCAATGGTTTTTGTCTCCCTTTGTCTTTCTATGCCAATCATGTCTTTCCTTCCTGTGACTAGTTGGTTCTACATGTTAATATGCTTCTTTTCTAAGTCATATGCTTTACAGAACATTCGTCTTGATGAAAATGAGAACAATTCTTTGTGCAATTCCTCTTGAGTTCATGATTTCATCCATTGTCATGTATCTTCTCTGGTTCATGTCAAGTATTATCTTCTAGGCCTATCAAAATATATCATGAATTAATCTATGTTCATATGTCAAAAAACATTCCATGACTCTACTACTCATCTGCATACAATGTTAACCCATCTGTCACTTCACTTCACTATTGCAATTGATCACCACATATTCCTACTTCTCTAGCTGAATCAAATATGTCCACTAGTCTTCTTCAAATCAAACTCTACAAGTCTGCAAAATTCTGTAATGAATATATCCCTACTTGAATACTGCTTGGAATCTTTTATACGATCATGAATATCTACCTCTAAAGTGTGCCAATGATATTCCTTGTAATTTCCAACTAACCTCTTCATACCTGCATGGGAATGCGTTCCAAAATATGGTCCTTAATCAACCAATCTATCATGAGACATTTTGTACATCTTCCATCAGACCACTCATAATCCACCTTCCCAAAATCTTCCAAACACTTTAGAAATCCCGAAAGATAGTTCTCCAATCTATAATAACTACTCCTTAGACTCCCCCTATTCAATATTCACATTACCAAGAGTCTCCAAGCTATATTTTTTAGAAAAATACATAATCTTGCTCTGCTGCAAGATCATCATTACGAATTCTGACATCTTCCTCTTTGCCTATATATTCGTCATGATTTCACAATTCTATAAATCCTGTGAGTATGATATTTGATAGTTCTTCATTCAACCATTCTTCTTGTCTTTGTTTTCTTCTCCAAACCTTTTTGTATATGATATTAGTGTTTTCCTTCAAGGAATACTTCATCATTCTTATACAATCATGAAATAGATGTCCATAGTTGTGGCATTTGTAACATTCAATATTGTAGGGAACCACATAAACATCTCTTTCTTGAATATTTCTTCCATATGATTTGCAATCTACAACTTTATGTCGAAAGTTATTACAAGTAAAATAATAACCATGAAAGAAACTTTGATACTTGTGATCAAGTGATCCTCTTTGTGATGTAGTTCTTTTGAACTTATGCCACAATTGATCACGATCTTCTCTTTTGTTGTTTCCTTCACAATGATTGAAGCTTCTTTGATGCCTGAAAATAGAAGGTCTTCTTGGAGATCTACCTCTTCTACATTCATCCCTTTTTTACTCTTGTTGACCATGATTTCTTCCTTTGAGAATGTCTACATAGTTCTTGGCCTTCTCTTCATTCTTCATTTTCAGCGACCTTGAACACTTCTCTTCAAATTTCATTACTAGTTGTGTGGATATTCATCTCTCTTCAACGCTCTTGTTGGGATTGGAATTTGCATCTTCTTTTGATGAGGTCTCACAAATGTATCCAATACCTATTTTATTGAAGGGTGACCTTTGACAACTGAGAATATCTTATAGTACATGAAAGCTCTTCAAGTTCTTGTTGACTTTGACAACTTCGAATCTTAATGTGACGACTTCTTCTTCAAGATTCTCACGATATTCTTCTTTCTTCAACATCTGGAAATTCATTACTTCCTCCATTCTCTTTGCTTATTCAAGTTGTGTTTTCAAAGAGACGATTTCTTCTTCAAGTCTTATTTCTTGTTGATTAATTTCATCTTCCAAAGAATTGTTTATTTTCTGCTTTTCTTCCAACTGGTTTTTGAGTGTTTCTTCAATCCTTCAGGCTTCTTCTAACTGGACCTCTAGATTTTTAATAATTTGCTAGACTTATTCAATTTTTTTTTAGGGTTTGATAAATTTCCTTTAGCTTGATCAATTCCTCCTTAAGGGACTTTTTTTTATTCCTTTCCCTTTTTATCTCACTTAAATCATATATTTGTTGTGCCTCAAGATCCACTTCACCTTCTTCATAATCGCCTTCATCATTTTCAGGGGTTCCTTTCTGATCTTCCATTTCCATGAATATCAATATTTCTGAGTCATTGTCACTATCATCATCCTCATCAAATGAAGAACCATCTTCTTTTGTGAAGAGGCTTTTCTTGAAGACTTTTCTTTTATTTTCTTTCTAGTTTCCCTTTTGAAATTTCTTTTATTTCTTAGGAACTTCTTCTTCATCACTATTTGAATACTTAGCATAAGGACATTTAGAAGAAAAATGACCAAATTTACCACAATTAAAGCACATTAAGGGAATCTTACCTTTGTACTTGTCAATTCCTTTCTTCAACCTCCTCATGAAGTTGGCTATTTCTTCATCTTCATCTGAATCATTGTTGCAACTGCAACTTGACTTTAACTTTTGCTTATTCTTTCTTGTCTTCTTAAATGCTTTGAAAGATGCTTACTTATTGGATGGATTATCCTGTTCTGTTCTCATTTCATAATATATAAGTATTCCATGTAGCTCTCCCATGCTCAACGTAGCAAGATCTAATATTTCTTCTAGGGATGAAATCTTAGGGTCAAATATCAATGGAAGAGACCTTAGTACCTTTTGAACAATCACTGGTTCTTTAATTTCTTCTTCCAAGCCTTTAATAACATTCACTATTTCATCAACTCGTAGAAATTAAGCTACAATATCTTCATCTTCCTTCATTTTTAGTTGTTCAAATTGACCTCTATAAGTTTGAAGCTTGGCCCCTTTGAATTTCTCATCTCCTTCATAAAAATTTTGAAGTTTATCTCAAACATCCTTTGTAGAGTCACAATACATAACCTTGACATATATTGAATCAACCAGGCCATTCATAATAGCATTTTTAGCCTTCAAATTTTTTTCACTAAGCTTCTTTCCATATCTATCTATTTGAGGAGTGGTAGGTGTCATGCATTCGTCTACTATTGCTTGCTAGACACCAAATCCATGTGCTTGCACAAACATTTTCATCCTTCTACTCTAGAAGGCATAGTTTTGATCATCAAACAATGGTGTTTTAGTATTAGTGCACTCCATGATCTACCTTCCAGTGGTGATTCAGGTGGATATCGGTGGCCACCCACCTTTTCTAAATGGCTCAAAACAATTTTCTGGCAATTTTGGCAATTTAGTATTTTTATCAATTTTAACTTCCAGGGCCATTTTGAGGGCCTAAATGAAGGTTTTTTGGGATTGGCCTTCTCAATGATAACCAAAGGCTCTATTTGAGCCCCAAAAATGAATCTCCTTGACGATACATTTCCAATGAGCTATTGTGCACCCCAAACAAAGATTGTATGCCAAAGTTACACCCCCGGGAAGTTGATACACCAAACTACCCAAAATGGGGTCCACAAAATTGTTGGTTTTTCATCTTTCGGGGTTAGGGTTTTGGATTTTATTTATGAAAAAAAGGCCTTTGGAGCCTGATTGTAAGATCATCTTCTTGCAAATGTGAGTAGCGGACACATCTCTTTTAATAGATAAGCTGCCACTATTTGAGCAAGTCTTTCACTTTGTATTTTTACAGTCTGTGTACATTTTCTCTCATTAATAGAAAATTGTGTATTACTATATCTCTGTGTTTATGGTTGCATCTCTGATACATTTCTATCATATTATTGGATATCCGAGATATTTCTGTACATTGCTTTATTATATCTCTGCCCTCATTTTGTGCCGAAAATAATCTGGATCAGTGGTATTAGAGAAGGTTGGTCTTGATCATTTTTTAGTGCATGTCCCTGACGAGGTCCGAGCATATAAATTTGGGTCTTGAGCTTGTCTCTATTGAGTAAAACCTCTCTCACATGCCCAAGAAACCATCCATGGCAAAAGAAAAGAAAAATGACAGAGCAAGTGATTCTATTAATTTGTTGCTTGAGAAAGCTTTCACGCGACCACTTTGAAGGTACCACACCTTTCAAGGTACAAGTTAATTTTGATATTCCCATATTTGAAGGACACATAGATGCGGATGCCCTAGAAAATGGTTAAATCTGCTAGAAGGTTATTTCTTTGTTCATAATTTCTCTGACAGGGAAAAGATCACCTTCGCACTCCTTAAGGCTCTCCCCCATGTCAAACATTAGTGGGAAAATTACTGGGAGAAAATCTCCACAGAGGATTCTGGAATATATGGGGTCGAGCCCACTTGGTATTTTTTTTGGATGCGGTAAAGGAATAGTATTACCCTGTTGAAAACTATGAGGACTATTACATAAGATGAACCACACTGCGACAAGAGAGGGGCCAAGAAGTTATGGAGTTCACCAATACCTTCCATACCTTTCCCACCAAATTGGGTATCAAAGACTCCGAATGAAATTTGGTTCTGAAATACCTTGGGGCTCTTCACAGATACATCCAAACTGAAATGGATTTTCAGGACATCTCATCACTCGGTGCTTCTTATCGATATGTTGTTAAAATCAAGCATAAATTTAAGCACCAGAACAAACGAGAGTTTGGGTATGAAAATCTGCAACAACTAAAGTATGATAAAGACAACCCTAACAAATAGTCTCCCGAAAACCATTCCAATCCATAGGAAAAGAAGGGTCACGAAAAGACGAAGAAGGACACCAGAAAATGGTGTAATTTCCAAAAAATACCCTGGCACAACACCGATGAATGTCACTCAAAAAAGTAATTGGTGGTCGATATCAAAGACAAGGAGTCAAGCCCTAATTCAGAATTTGATTCAAAAAATACTGATAGAAGACAGATCATCGACGCAGACCTCACTGCTATTGTCGCAACCACAACAATTGAACCAGAAAAACCAATAGATACCGAAGAGAGGGAGTGCCTTTTTCATTCACAGATGTGGGTGAAGGGGACCTCGATGCATTTTATTTTTTATAGCGAAATCCAAAGGAAACTCATCTCGACAGAGGTCATCAAATAGTTGTGATTCTCAAGAACACCACACCCGCAACCATACAACATCGGATGGCTTCGCTGGGGATGATATATTTGTGTTAGAAAATAGTGTCAATTTTCATACAACATCCATCCCTTCAAGGATGAGGTATTATGAGATGTTTCCCGCCTGGATTCCTGTGATGTTCTCTTGGGCTAGCCATATATGTGGAAGCACCATGTTATTTATGAGTCTCCACCTCGTAGTGTCATTGTTACTCTGGGGGGTCATCTCTACAGGATACTAGAGGTAATTTCAACTATTGTCCCACCTAAACAGTGCCGCAAGGTAGTATCTCATACTAAAAAATTCAACTTCTTCACATTCTGTTCAAAGTGTGAACAAAAGAACACCACTGCAGCCTCAGTCCAAGCACCTTATATCTAACAAAAGCAGGTCGACAAGATTACAATAGAGTGTCAATATTCCTTTTGCAAAAAGGAATCTCATGTAGACAGACTAGTTAAAAATGTCCATCCCTTCCAGCCACAGGTTCGTGACAACCTTTAACAAGCTAAGCAACACAACTTCTCCAACAAGGCAAGCAACTCATCAAGATGCAGATTCAACAAGCGCTTTTCCCTCTCCCCATGGGAACTCAACGCAATGGATACCATTTATGCCTAAGGAGGAAGGATTGATCCAGGTGGATATCGGTGGCCACCCACCTTTTCCAACTGGCTCAAAACTGTTTTCTGGCAATTTTGGTAAATTACTATTTTTAGCAGATTTTAACTTTCGGGGCCATTTTAAGGGCTTGAATGAAGTTTTTTCGGGATCGATATTCTCAATGATATTCAAAGCCCCTAATTGATCCCCCAAAATGAATCTCCTTGATTATACCTTTCCAATGAGCTATTGTGTGCCCCAAACAAAGATAGTATGCCAAAGTTACGCCCCCGGGAAGTTGATACACCAAACTACCCAAAACGGGGTCCACAAAACTGTTGGATTTTCATCTTACAGGGTTAGGGTTTTCGATTTTATTTATGATAAAAAGGAATTTGGAGCCTCATTGTAAGATCATATTCTTGCAAATGTGAGTAGAAGACACATCTTTGCTGAGAGATAATCTATCACCATTCTAGTGAGTTTTTCACTCTGTATTTTTATAGTCTTTGTACATTTTCACTCATTAATAGAAAATTGTGTATTACTGTATCTCTGTGTTTATGGTTGCATCTCTGATACATTTTTGTTATATTATTGGATATCTAAGATATCTATGTACATTGATTTATTGTATCTCTGCTCTCATTTCATTCCAAAAATAATCTGGATCAAGTGCTTAGACTGTTTCTAAAGGACCTGCTTTGAAACCAATTGTTGGAATATTCACCAATACTGAGAGGAGGGGGTGAATCCATATTGAGCACTTTTTACCATTTTCAACCATAGCATGTAAATATTAACTTATCAAAAATTTATCACTTATGATATCAATAGTTTATCACTTATGATTGCATTCAAGATATCATCAACATATAATCACAGATACACAATACATAAGATTTTTACGTGGAAACCCGAATGGGAGAAAATAACAGAATAATTTTTAATATATATCTTGAATTTTACATCCACAAGAATAACCAAATTCCAAACGTATCCAACACCAACTGAAAGGAGGCACTAACCCCCTATTTACAGGCTCCAAATTGAAGGAAGCTCCAACTCCTTAGATTCTCTAGCTCAAACTAGAAGGAGGCTCCAACCCCCTAATTTATAGGCTCCAACTTGAAGGAAGCTCCCACTCTCTACATTCCCCGACAACAACTGTGATCCAGGAGGATGTCCACACAAGGATTCATTACTTTTCACACCATGGAGAAGATCATTAAAATGATGATTGATGATAGGTGACAAAGTTTAAAAGAAAGGTTTAATGCTTCAAATTGTAAAAATGATTAATAATTTTGAGCATATTGTGCTCATGTATTTTTCATATAATTTGTACAAAGGAAATTAAATTAATTGTCAGAATCCACCTCTCAATTAGTTTCCTAGTTTCAAGGGGAGGTTAGAGTCTCATGAGTTTTTTTGAGATTCTTCCTCAATATATCCCAATTAGTTTCTTATTCTCAAGGGGAGGTTAAGAGTCTCATAGGTTAGGTCGAGATTCTTTCTCATTTTTTCCTTTGAGTTATTATTATATCCTAAAATTATGGATCTTGTCTCCTTGAATTATGGAGTTAACGAGACTATTTAAACTTCTTGTTGGGAGATATTAAGGTAGGCCTTTTGAGGCCCCCTTTAATACCCTTGGAGAGAGAGAGAGAGAGAGAGAGAGAGAGAGAGAGAGAGAGAGTTTCATTGTGAGGAATGTAGTCCTTCTAGTGTCTAAAGAAACGCCACTTATGTGAGAGCCTTAAGTTCTCTTTGTACAAGAGAAGGTTGCTTTGGGATTTCCACCCTGTAAGGAGCATGTGCCACATTTTGTGAGAAAATTTCATTCCTTGCTAAAGGAAGGAAAATAAATATATTTGTATTCCAAGAATGTCCAAAGACATAGCCAGAAGGTTCTGATGAACTCCGCTAACACATGGGTGTCAAATTATATGTGTGAGTTTTGATTGCATTCTCTCTTGATTAAGTAGAGATTTAATTGCACATATGCACATAATTATGACAATTTGCTCACGTTCATATGCAATTCTTAATTATTATTTTCTCATGTTCACATGCAATTAAGTGTCAGTAAAAGGTCCTTATTGTAGGATTTTTTGTAGAGAAAGATATCACAGAAAATCCTGGATCAAGTGGTATCAGAGTTGGTTTGACCAGTTTTGTAGCTTGTGAATATAATCATGGGAAAGGCAAAGAAGCAAGCATGACTTCGTGAGATTGAAGAAATCAACCAAAACATTCAAGAAAATAATGTTGAATTGAGGAGGTTGCTTCAAGAATCTAAAGAAGAAAACAAAAAACTATGACTGCAACTACAAGATATGGAGGAGAAAATTTTGGAATGCTCCACAACAGAAGCAGAAAGTCCTTCCAAGACCAAACCAACTTGTGGCTACGACAGGTATACTAGTTATGGTTCTTTTCATGAAAATGTTGATGGTTTCACATATTTTCAGATAATAGAGGATGCTCTCCAGACACCAGATAACCAAGGTGGTTTCCTAGAAACCTCATCTACATCTCCATCCAACCAGGAGGAGCAGTTGGTCAAGTTGTAGGAAGATAGCAAAGCATCAGAGACAAGAATGGAGGTAAAAATTTATCCATGTTCAATCCCTTCTCTCATTAATGATGATTCCTCTTTTGAATTTTTTGAGAGACACACCAAGGGCATTGGTTTGAAATTTTTGAGAAAGATGGGGTATAAAGGAGGAGGTCTTGGTATTGATTTCCAAGGCATCATTCAACCACTTGAGCTTGAAGGAAGACCTTGATATGTAGGATTGGCGTATGGTGAAAGAGAATGCTAAAAAGAAGTAGAAGGAGAGGATTATTCAAGAAAAGAGATGAAATCATCACCAACACCATCTAACAAAAATGATGGCACATCACTTTCTGAAAGTGATAGATATAGCAAGATATTCTAGAGGAAAGCAAAGTCTCCTGAAAAATCTTGGGACAACAAGAATGTTGCAAAGTGTTGGAAGAGAAAATCTCTTTACAGTAAAAGTGATATAGACATGAAGTCACGCAACTATTTCACTCACTGAAAAATGAATGGTCATTGGAGAAGGAAATGTTGGAAGCTTCACCCCGAGATTCATGGTACACCAAGAAAGAATCCCATACAAGTCTATGTATTTGAAGGTTGGATCCTCCTCAGTCAAGGAAAAAATGGCCAAAAATCAAAGTTCCCATAATTCAAGGAGATCTCAACGAGAGATTTCCAACGATGAAAACGACACCTTAAACGGATTCTGGATGCAAAAGTTATAGCCATATGAAATTTTCGGCAAAGAGGAAAATTTGGCAAAGTTCGTACAGTGTTGACGTTAGAATGACATCAACATGTTGACGTGACAACACCACAGGATGCCATGTGTCATGTAGTTTTGGAATTTTTGGGGTATAGTTGGATGAGTAGGAAAGTGCCACGTGTCATCGTACGAATGGCGTGGAAGTAAATATGTGACATGGAACTGACACAACATATGACATGGAATTATGACATATGACATAACATGTTGATTGGGCACTGATGTATCTATGCGGATGTTGATGTGGCAACACCAGATGTTGTCACGTGTCACCCAAAAAATGGCCTTTTTGACCACCACTTGGGCCAATAGAAATGTTCCATGTGGCACTCCAAGGAGGAGACATGTGGCACCACCTAGAGGCCACCATGTGGCCAACTTGCAATGTGACACATGGCACCATTCAGAGGTGGACACACGACAGTCTACGTGGAAATGACGTTAACGGATGATCGGGCACAAGGAAGCCAATCCGAAGGTGCCACATGGCCCAATCAAGGGGTTCCATGTGGCACCCCTCGGATGTTGAATGAGGGTTAGGTCCAAAAAATCAAAATAAAAAAAAGGGTTGACCGCTGGATTGATCGACGACCAACCAACCGATGGAATAGAGTATTAATTTTGGTGCCAATCTAAAATGGGGTTCAAACCTGGCAGAGGTTTTAACTATATTTATAATGTTCAAACAAACAAATAATCAAATACCAATATGGGGGGTCTCCGGGAGTGGAACCCCCGACCACCCAACCAATAAGCCCAACGCCTTAATCGACATGCCAAACAACGCCATTGGTAAATCCACCCTCACACAAATAATTAAACCATGTTTCTTTTCCATTTGACAACAAGTATGGGCGAGATCCATTGTGGGCACAATTTTCGATGCAGGGTGCATTTATTGTAGGGTCCATACAATATGTTGGCACATAGATCGAGACAGAGAGCCTAGGGAGGTCCATAAGTGACAGTGACAAAATTTGATGAAAGTAGTCATTTTTTCATGATTTCTCACCATGAATCCACTGGTGCAGTCAGAATTTGGACCTGAGTAGCATATTTTCAGGGATCATGGTAGAAGCCCACGCTTGCCATTAATGTTTTGGCACATTTTTTGAGGCAGATTTTCACCTTTCATAACAAAGTCGATCTTATAATAAAAATTTGTAGAATGGTGAGATGAACTTGCTGGTGTTGTGTATGCTAAAATTTGAGCAGTCGGTTGAGCACCTTAGCACAAAAACCAATGTAAGTTTTATGCATTTATGGTTTTTTTTATCTATTTGGAAATTGCAAGAAGCTAAATGTATGTTGCAGATTCTAGTGATATTTTAGTGTTGTAGAAAGACAAATAAATCTGAATTATTGTAGGAAATTCATTATTTGATCCCTGCACACAAACTGAGATGGTGTGGTAAGAGGCCATTTTTGACACTTTGACAGAAAGTAGTCATGATTATAGCCAAAAGTCTCAGAATTTCGAGACGAGTGTGATGATGATGGCATTTTCCTTATTTATTATGTTTCACATGTTTGTAATGGGGGGTTTAAAAACCTTAGAGTTTCCACTAGTGCACATTTGGGGGTATTTTCCTTAATGTTAATGATGTAAACGGTTGTAATTTGCCACTCTTAAAGTGACGATGAGAGTGAGGAATTTTTTTCTATGCCTTAACCTTGTAAGCCTTGTTGGAAACATTATAATGGATCTTATAGCCACTGTTGAGTGAGAGACATTGTTTTTTCTAGGCCTATTTTGGAAACATTGTAATGGGTCTTGTAGCCACTTTTTAGTGAGAGGCATTGTTTTTCCTAGGCCTGTTTTGACAACATTGTAATGGGTCTTGTAGCCACTATTGAGTGAGAGGCATTGTTTTCCCTAGGCCTATTTTGACAACATTGTGATGGTTCTTATAGACACTATTGAGTGAGAGGCATTATTTTTCCTAAGGCATGTCTTGACAATCATTGTAAATTTGTCCATGAGCGTTTTATAAAACTCCTGGCAAGTATGGTATTTCTTTGAAATTTGCAAAATTGTGATAATGTATTATCGGCTACAGGTTTGCATTGATGCAAGTGTCGGCATTGACATTCTCATTCTGAAGTAAAAAGGTGAAGGAGAATAAGGGTGCGACCTTTCAGAGACATTTTTTATGTAGATCAAGGAATCAACTGCATATTTTCATTCATGCAAGTGTTGGCATTTACATTCTCATTCCAAGGTACGAAGGTGAAGGAAAAGAAGGGTGCTACCTGTTAGATAAATTTGTTATGTAGATCAAGGAATCAACTAAAGGTTTGCATTTATGAAAGTGTCGGCATTGACATCCTCATTCTGAGGTACAAAGGTGAAGGAGAAGAAGGGTGCGACATGTCAGAGATATTCTTTTATGGAAATCGAGTAATGGGGAAGTGTATCATGGAGTGTAAGACTCTTCCTAGAAGTTGGTTGTGGAGATTCAAGTCGCAGTTTCTCTCTAAAATTTTGGAGGACCAAAAGTGATTTTTGTGGGGAGGTATGATCCAGGAGGATCTCCACAGAGGGATTCATTACTTTTCACACCATGGAGAAGATCATTAAAATGATGATTGATGATAGGTAAAAAAAATTAAAATGAATGTTTAATGCTTCATATTGTAAAAATGATTAATACTTTTGAGCATAATGTGCTCATGTATTTTTCATAGAATTTGTAAAATGGAAATTAAATTAAGTGTGAGAATCCACCTCACAATTAGTTTCCTAGTTTCAAGGGGAGGTTAGATTCTCATGAGTTGTTTTGAGGTTAATTCTCATTATATCCCAAGTAGTTTCCTAGTCTCAAGGGGAGGTTAAGAGTCTCATAGGTTGGTTTGAGATTCTTTCTCATTTTGTCCTTTGAGTTGTTATTAGATATTAATAATGTGGATCTTGTCTCCTTCAATTATTGAGCTAAGGAGACTATTTAAACTCCTTGTTGGGAGAGATTTAGGTAGGCCCTTTGAGGCCCCCTTTAGGCCACTTGGGGAGAGAGAGATATAGATATTTTTATTGTGAGGAATGTAGTCGTTTTAGTGTCTGAAGAAATGTCACTTATGTGAGAGCCTTAAGTTCTCTTTGTACAAGAGAAGGTTTCTCTAGGATTTCCACCCTGTATGTAGAATATGCTACATTTTGTGAGAATATTTCATCCCTTTCTAAAGGAAGGACAATACAACGATTCGTGTTCCAAGCGAATATGGAGATGTAGCCAAAAGGTTATGGTGAAATCCGTTAACACATGGGTGTCAAATTATATCAATGATTTTTTATTGCATTCTTGCTTGATTATGTAGAGATTCAGTTGCACATATGCACATAATTATGAAAATTTTCCCACGTTCATATGCAAATCTTAATGATTATTTGCTCATATTCACATGCGATTAAGTGTCAGTAAAAGGTCCTCAATGTAGGGTTTTTTGTAGAGACATATCTCATAGAAAATACCAGATCAAATTGGAAGGAGGATCCAACCCCCTAGTTTTATGAGAACCAATTCAAAGGAAGATGAAACTCCCCTACAAGCACAAACCTATTATTTGAAGACACCAGTCTTTCCATGTGCCACACAACCTCCCAAAAATATAAATAAGAGACTCAACTTGTCACTATAACTATCATTGATGTTGATACATCATCATCATCAAAATTGGTTCAACGACATAAGGCTTATTACAAGATCACCAATAATATCCATCAAATAATATGCTCAATATCACCATGATATGCCTCAAACCATGTGCCAATATATGCATCAAACCATGTACCAAGACCTTCCAGGATATGCATCAAAGAATATAGCAAAATATCCAAGATACATCTCAAACCATGTGCCAAAATATCCAAAATACAAGCCTCAAACATGTTCCAAAACATGCCTTAAGCATGTGCCAAAACATCCATGATATGCCTCAAACCATGTACCATAACCATCAAGACGTGCATCGATCATGTGCCAAAAAAAATCAAGACATCTCTCAAGCATGTACCAAGATATGCATAAAAAATGTGTCAAACCCTCCAAGGTATGCACATCAAAACATATAGAAATCCATACCTTTTATCATTTAAATAACTTGGTGCATAAGATCTTACATCATCAAACCTTCTTCAACTTCGACATCAAGAGACTAGCACCTTCTTCAAACTTTTTCTCAGCCTCGTTGGACTGGACTGGGCAACTGGTAGGGCCTCGCATGACGAGTCATGTGCAACCTGCGGGGGCCTCGTGGGATGCCCTGTATCTGACCCATGAGGGTATGCTCAAATAGGGTTACTAGAAACCCTTCTCCAATCCATGACTCCGAGACTTGCCTCCTTCACACTCCTCCACTATTTCAGTTTCTCTAAGAGATCACATACTTGCTTTATGAAACTTGTTTGGTGATAATGAGAGGATATTTGACGTGTATTTATACCCTTCCAAGTGACTTCTTTACTTGATATTTGAGCTGACCTGTAACTTCTTATTTGCAACAACTTTTATCCTTTAATTAATTTTGGGGCCAACTTGTAACTTCTTGTTGCAACCGTTTAGGGGATTTTTAACCATACTTTGGGGCTTCATCTTTAAGAGGGTATAACTTCTCAACTATGAGGAACCATGTGGTGTACCACCTAACATTGGAAACGACATGATGAGGAATATCCATCCATGATATTTTTTCATCCATTTGCAATGTCCTTCACCCTGGTTTTCCTCAAACAACTTTGGGCTTCATGACCACACCTTCAAGGCTTCTTAACTACTTAACAACTTAACTATAATTACAAGGCTTCTTGTAGACTTTTTCAAAGCATCTTCCCATGAGGGCCATGCTTAAAGCTATACCATAAGGGGACCACTTTAGAGATTTCTTAAAATACACCCATTACTTTTAGAGACTTCCAAACTTGCTTTGGGGCTTCTTCTAAGGTTGACATCAATGAAAACCAACTTTCCAACATCTGTGCCATCATAACAATCTGTTTCTTCATGCATGCAGAATCAAGATGATAATCGTGGTTGCAAATTCCACATTTGGTCTTCCCTTTCTTTCCTTTTCCACCTTTGGAGCCCAAGGAATCATTGAAGGGTTTGGAGTGCCCTTCCTTATTTGGATCTACATTTTTCTTTCCCTTACCCTTTTTCTTTTTCTTTAGATTGCATGCATTACTATTCTCATGCACAACAAGTGCATGCACATTAGATCACTTGATTATCCCCGTCTTGATGATTTTGTCTTTCTCATGCGTGAGGGATTCAATAAAATGAACTAATGTCGGGATTTTATAGGTAGATCCCAAAGTGAATCTTTTTGTATGGAAATATGAGATGAAAACAACATAATCTAGACCAAGTTTTTCCAGAATACAAAGGATCAACTAGGTTTCTTGAGTTGACTTATCAACACCACATCCCTTTAGATGAAGGAGGAGGGACTTGAACTTTGTAAACAAGTTCTGGATGTTATCAAAATTCCTTAAATCTAAGGAATTTATCTCGACCTTGAGCATCTAGCCTCTGGTTTCATCTTGTCTGCCAAAGGGATCCTCCAACTTTATCTAAATCTCATTTGGTCTGGTACAAGCTTCAATGTGAAATAGAAGCTTTGGGGACATAGACACATAGGGGAGGTCGTACGTCTCATCCATGAAGTTAAGATACATGTTCTTCTCAACAACTGAAGTTGGTTCAATCTCTCGCCATAGTAGTCCAATACAAGCCTTTGCATCTTAGCTGATATATAATTTCCAGCTTCCCCTCAAAGTATTTATGAGGTGTGAGAAGTATTTCTAGTGAGAAATCCATCTTCTTTGGTTGCATCTTCCTCCTGTACCTGCAAATAGAAATTCTTGTGTGTTTTCTCATAGCAATCAAGCCTTTGATACCATGGGAAGTTTTCATGGCGAAGCTAGCTAGTAGAAAATGAACACACAAAGCTTGCGAGAGAGAAGAGAAGAGAGTAGAATGAAAGAATTGTATTAACTGAATGAGTAATGGTAAAAATACACATGATATACTCTAGATGAGAAAACTATTTCACCATTGTAGTGATCTAGAGAGATCTGGAGACTTATTGATAGTCACAAGAGTGAATTTCCACCTACTCTTAGTTAAATGGCCAAGTAGTCATCAGTTAACTGACTAATCAATAGTGGAGTGAGGATAGAATCATGCATGCACATGTGTGGCACCTTTTTGGTGATGATTCCAAGGTAAGTGTGTCCTCATGGTGATGATATAGAGGTATACATGAAACACTTGGTGAAAACACCGAGGTTTCCATGCAAGACTCCACTTTGCTAGTCTAACTGAGGTGTAACTGACTCAAGACTGAAGAGGATGTGGCACCCTCATCTAGAGGAGAATATTCTCATCTAGTGGAGAATATTCTCATCTAGTGGAGAATATCTCTAAGTAGGTGCACCCTCAACATAGACTAGTCAACCTAGGAAAATAAATACTATGTGAGTTTGTAATATCTCCAACATTTTTACTAAAGACCCCTTTTTGTACCCCCCGTACCTTGCATCTCCACCCTCCGCCCAATACCTACAATATATTGAGTTTATTTTTCACAATTTTAAAACCCCATTTATGAATGAACGTGATAATATATTGATCAACAAGATGAAACCCTTATACTTTGAGATGAGCTTCCATAAAGATTTGGGAGAAACCATGTTGGACAATACCTCAATCACTTACTCGTTACATGATTTCCAAAAAAAAATATTAAACAAAAAAGTAAGCATTTAAATAACTTGTAAAACCTTATAACATGATTTAAAGACCATAACCTCTAACTTGTGAGAGCACTATAGTACCCAAAAATAATAATTGCTACAGAGTGGACAATACAATTGGCTTTACACCCTAAGATTTATTCGTGACATGCCATCACATTAGCAACCCCAAAGTTCAAAGACCATTTGTTACAATCTTAAATTGGGTTTTGAATGAAAGCAAAAGCAAATGCCTTCATGTGTACATCATGAAAAAAAGTTTATTTGTAGTAAACAACTTCATACAACTTATTTGTATTACACACCTTCATACACATATTGAGGTTAGTGTTTTATGAAATGCTCTTAGATTTTCTTTGGTTTACTATTTCATATTCACTAAAAATAAAAGTATGGTGTAATACCTTAATTAAGTTTTATTATGGTAAAATATGTTATTGTTCTATCTTGATAAGCGTGGTGTACATAATAATTGCAAACTTAGTTTGTACCACACTAATTTGATTGTATTATTTCGTTTCCCTGCCTTTGCATTAATAAACTATACAAGTTTGTTAACCAGGTTAAAAGGGATTTTAGTAGTAGGTAAAAAGGTTCTATGAGAGTTACCAAGGTGAGTGTAGGTAAATTATGGTTAATTAGATTTTTAAATTATAAATTAGTATTATATAAATAATTTAAATTCGAATTTTGATAAGTGTGAAGTTCTTTTATGTACGAGGAAAGGTGTTTTGATCATTCAAAATTGACTTATCTTCGTCATTAAAAAAACCGTAACACATATGAAGCTATTCAATCTTGGCATATACAAATTATTACGTCTGAGGGTCATCTTCGAAAAGATTTGGATATATATAAATAAAATAATAAAAATAATTAACTGTAAATGGCCTATTAGCTCAGCTGGTTAGAGCGTAGTGCTAATAACGCGAAGGTCGCAGGTTCGAGACCTGCATAGGCCATATTTTCTTTAGTTTTCCACTGTCAATTTTGATGCCTCTAACGAAGATGTTTACAACTCTGAAAATCACTCACTCATTAAACCAATAATCATAAAATAAATTATTAACGTCTGTTTAATGCATTGCTTCTGCAACATATCATGATAACATTCTCCAGCTTTAAACCGTCAAGGTTAACAAAGAGGTACAGAATTACATATTTTTTATCTAGTATTTTTAGAATCTGAAACAATGGACATTTGCCATCAAATTTGAGTTCTAGGACTAGGATTAGTATAGTTATTGAGATCCAAAAACGGCATGATCTCTGGTGGGTGATGGCCTCAGTGTTTAATAGATGCAGCTGCAAAAATAATACCAGTTCATGCTTCAATACTCTTTTGTAGTTCCTCTAGAAATTAGATATGTTGTTTGTACATAACCCAAAAGAGCAAGCAATGGATATTGGAACCAGCTTGCCCAAATTCTTAAACTAGAGACAACATCATAACTGACTTGGGAACTAGAAATTAGATATGTTGTTTGTACATAACCCAAAAGAGCAAGCAATGGATATTGGAACCAGCTTGCCCAAATTCTTAAACTAGAGACAACATCATTCTTAAACTAGAGACAACATCATAACTGACTTGGGAATTCCTCTTGTAATCAGTAATTGAGATATTTATAGCCCACTTGCTTCAACAACACATATATTATGTGAAATTTTATTTCTGAAATCTGTTTTTAGTCTTGTACGAAGATCTTCAAATCAAATGAGCTATCTTCACCCACAGTTGTTCATAGTTAGTCCCTAGTTAGTCCCTGAGTGGATTAAATTCAGAGGTACAAAATCCCACAAGAACAAGAGTTAGCTAGCCCTCTAACTTCTACATTGCATGTAAGTCCAAGGATACAACTCAGATTGCTCATTGGGGGATAAAGAGAGAGACACTAAAAAATTGTTCCTGTGGGGATATTGCATGGCCATATGAGAGGCATGAAAAAACAACCTCATTTATGGAGTAGGTTTGTTTTGGTGGTGCTTTGGGTAGTGAGACTCACTATTTTGTAGCAACTAGTGTATTCTTGGCTGTAACTATCACACCTGGAGCCATTGAATGTGGTCCTCAAATTGATGCAATCAAGTGTCACCACCTCCCAGGCTTCAGTGTGGAAAAACGAAAAAATTGTCTGTTGAACTCGCTGCACCATGAAGTCTTGTACTTTTTCCAAAGAGACAATATTTTCATTCACACAGAGAACAACCAATGGCCTTAGAGCAAGTACTCTATGATAGAGATAACAAAGATGAAGGCGATGAATTCCTCAAAATGACAATGCTCTCACTTTTCATATCTGTTTTATATCTTGATGAAGGTATTTCCCAAGATTGGGGACAAAATGGAACCTAGCAACCAAGTGAATTGATATGGCTAAGACATCTAAGTAATGAAAAGTCAACTGGGGGAATGAAGTCGACTCAACCAATGTGGAGTCAAGCAAGTGAGAGAGCCTAACCGACCAAGAAAGAGAGATCGGCCAGACAAAGATAAATCAACCAAGTAGATGAATTGAATCAACTAGGGAAAGGAAGTTGACCTCCAATGTGAAATTGACTAGGTGAGAGGCCACTCGACCAAGCAAGAGTCAAGTTGACCAAGGAGGAGTTCAGTCGACTAGGTAAGGGAAGGAATTCACCCAAGTGATGAAATTGGCAGGTAAAGGAAGTGTGACATTGGCCAGGTAAAGGAAGTGCACCCTTCAAGCCTCATGCATGTCAAGTGTGCCCTCTTGGTGATGATCACAAGGTGAGTGTGCCCTCTCGGTGGTGATTCCAAGGTGAGCATTTAACACCTGATGATAATACCAAGGTTGTCTTGCATGACTTGACTCCACTAGTCTAATTTTCGTACAACTGAATAATGATTGAAGAGGAGGTGGCACCCTCATCTATGGGAGAACATTCTCATCTACGAGAGACCATCTCTGACCAGGGGCACCCACAACATAGACTTATAAACATAGGATAAGAAATACTAGGTGGGTATGTAATATCTCCAATACCCCCATTGAATGACTACTAGGGAGTATCAATGGGTCCCGGAAAGAAGCCATGTTAGGTACCCATTTTACAATGCATTTATTAAAAGATGGAACAAAAAAAAAATAGGAAAGAGGGAAAACCTCATGGGAACCCCCCCCTCAAGATACAATGCTGGAAAAAAAAAGGAGGACAATTGATAGCAAATTTTGTTCTTGATGCCAAGGAGGCATCACAAGGCTTGAAATCTCTAGTCGGTGAAGGTTTTGATGAAGACGTAGATGTTTGTATGGATCTGATGAAGTAAACTCACCAATGAGATGTATGTATCTATCCACTTTCTCTGATTGGAAGGAAGAGGATCAATATCCCCTTCATTCAAGGTAGTTTTTCAATATGGATTCCCTTTAGCCTCTGCATAGGCCTGAGGGTTGGATGCCATAACCATGTAGCAATGCATGGACATTACTGGTTTTGTGGCCGTGAGAGCATGTCGAGCCTCCTCAAATTGGGATCTTGTCCTTCTAGTATCGACATGATCATACACAAGATAACCGACTATCGATAAGATGGACTATGCCCATTTGGGACTTCGTTTTAGATCAACATATGAATGCTTGTGTATGTCCGAATCTGATTTGGAAATCATATCTAAAATATGATGCGAGGAAGCTAAGAAGTTGAGAAGCTTGTTCTTGTCTCTTAAATCTCCTTCATTAGGAATTTGAGAAGCTTCTTCTTCCGGTGTCTTTTCCGCGGGATTTGTCTTGGCGTTCTCCAGCATGCATTTTTAATAATCTTCCTTTATCCCAAATAAGACCTCAAATTTGGTCCATACTTCGTCTGGAGTTGAGTGTCATACCACATGAAGTTGTATTTTAGGAGAAATAGACATACAGATAAGTTCGAGATCCATATCCTATCTGTTGAGAAAATGATTTTTCTCATCTGCGGAAGTGGGCTTTGTTTCTATTGCCATGGCTATTCAATATAAGCCTCTTCTTATGAGAACAAGAAGAATATTTGTCTTTCAATCAAAATAATTTTATGATGTAAGAAATGCTGACGACATAAGTAATTCCATTCTTTGTGGTTGCTTCAATCTTTTGTACCTGCAAATGATTGTTTATACGCCTTCTTCCTAGCACCTGTGGGCTCTGATACCATGTGAAATTGGGTTGAAACTTGCACAAAGAATCTAGCTAAGAAAAAAAGAACACGGAAATTACAAAGTTGAGAGAAGAAGAGAAGAATTGGAGAGAAAGAATGAAATAATTGTATTCCACACTAATCCACACTCAAGGAGTGAATAATTTACAATAGATATAAACTATATGAGAAAACTAATGCACCATAGTAGTCTTCTAGAGAGATGAGGACACACACCAATAGAAACGTGATTTATCTGCGACCTAGTGCTAGTTAACCAACCATGCAATCATCAATTAACTGGATCATACAATGGAGTGGAGAGAATCTCATGCATCCACATGTGGTGTGCCCTCCAAGCCTCATGCATGTTACGTGAGCCCTCTTGGTGATGATCCCAAGGTGAATGCGCCCTCCTAGTGATGATCCTAAGGTGAGAATACAACACTTGTTGATAATAGCAAGGTTTACATGCATGAATTGACTCCAGTAGACTAAATGTCATATAACTGAGTAATGACTGAAGAGGAGGTGGCACCCTCATCTAGGAAAGAATATTCTCATCTAGAGGAGAATATCTTCGACGAGGGGCGCCCTCATCATAAACTAATAAACATAGTATAGGAAATATTAGGTGGGTGTGTAATATCTCCAATAGGAAGGAATTACAATGTATTATTGTGGGAATGAGGAATTACACAACCAATGAGTGAATTGCAGTCCATACAAAGAATGTACGCTATGTATGTGAGATTAATTGATCCTATCAGTAATTAAATTTATCCTTGAGATATTGTATGGCCATGAGGAGAGTGTAAGGCCTTTGGGGAGTTTAAATACACCAACCAACAAATGAATTTTAGTTTAGGGATGAAATGGTGACATGTAGGAGAGAGATATATGCCAACATCCATAAAGAAACTTAATATCATACAAGTTGTAGGTTGGGCACATCTTGACCAAACCACAAAACCAAGTGTTATAACTATGGGACACTACACCCAATGTCACCTCGATGTAGATCCCACACTTGGGGGGTGACTAAGGTCACTCCTAGGAGGTGATCCGAGAGACCCTAGGGGAAAATCTAAGAGGAGGGGAAGGAAGATGAAAATTCCCCTAGAGGTCAGAAAACTAAGTGGAAGAGGAGGGGAAGGAAGATGGCCTGTAGACCAAGGAAAGCTGCCCCAAAAGTATAGTGCTTTGTCAGATAATTATACCTGCCCGAGACACAAGAGAACCAAGCATATATTGGAATATGATCAATTGGACAAGAAAGTTAAACTTTCTTTCCCTAAATAGAGTTGTTAGCAATAATGCATATCAACAAATAAATATATCTAAATCAGAGTGAAAAGCACAAGACTAGTTAACAATGTCATCAATGAAACTAGCAATTAATTATGAATCGAGTAAAGCACTTTGAGACTGAAATAAGAAGGCTGTTATAAAGTGGATTTCTGTAGTAATATGCAGCCCTAATGGATGTAGGAAATGATGGAGAATATCAGAGAAATCATCCACTAAAAGTTAGAGATGATTATGCCAAAAGATGCGCCCTAATTGGTAGGTTAGATGAGTGAAGTTAGGGAGAGATTTTAGGGTTAGTTTGTGAGATATTAGTAGTTAGGGTTAGTGTTTTCTGCAACCTAATGGATGTAGGAAACAAGTTTGCACAACAACGAGAATTTGTGGGAGAAAGGGGACTCCCTAAGGGAGGAAGAATCCTCGAGGCATCAAAATCACTATCCCAAAGAGACAACTTGAAAATTTCAAGTTTAGCAAGGAAAAAAATTATTTCTCCAATGTTATAAGTAAATGACTAGTGCCTTTAAAAATGGGTTAATGGATTCAAGCAAATAAAGAGATAGAGGTACTACCTCCTACGGGTGTAAATCCTCTTACTCCCCAAGGCAAGTATCTCTAGCTGGGGTTTAGGCTAAGAGGGTGTATGCCCTTATACTTCTCTTAGCAAACCCTTGTAAAACCAATAACATGTAAGCATAAAGTGATGGAGTCTAATGTGGGGGTGTATTCCCTTATACTTCCCACCTAGCTCTAGCAAATAACCTTGACTTGAAAAATAAATGATAGCAACAATGTAGAAACCTCACCAATTCAAGGAAAAAGATAAGACAAACCACCATAAAAGCTAGAGAAAAGCCTTTCAAGACTAGCCCATCATTTCCATCAACCAATAATCCAAGAAATAACTATAAACAAAAGCACAAGAGTGAGAACTAGACAAAGAGAGCGAAAATGTCAGTCTAAGAGCCTCTCACAAGAGGGAGAGTTATTTTTTAAATGAGATCTTATGATCTCAATTTATACAAAATGCCACTAACATAGTTTGTCCACATAATTAAGGGTAAACCATAAGACTAGGGGTCAACAACCCTAATCTTTCCCCTTTTACAAAGTACTATTAAACAATTCACTTTAATTACACTTTCTCAGAAAGAAAAACCCTAGTTATAAGGATGTCACTCCTTTAGGGGACATTTTGGCACTAGGAGAAGTTCGTTGGTGATGGAGGAGTGTAGAAAGGCTTCCCAAATCCACATGTCAAGCATCCAAATAGATTCCTTCATGGTCAAAGCCTCAAGCCCCTCAAAACTTCCTTGTGCCAGTGCATGTCACCTCACCACCAAACCCTATCCCCTCTAGGTGACGTCATGCCTCTAAAGGTGACATTTTGTCTCTCCTAGGAAAAACGTTTGGCATGTGAGGGCTAGGTTATGTCATCCAAGTTATATTCTAGGCCTTTAAAGTTTAATCTCTCTCATCTGGCATGAAGGCCCTTGGAATCCACTTGTGGGATTCAAGCCCCATGGAAGCCCAAGCTAGGTTTGTTCTTCCGAAACTGTCCACCAACTAGGTCCTGCAAAATACAAATAAGCACACCCTCCAAGTATATCAAGTCATAACATCATGATAAGTGAATCCAATCAATAAATGAACCATCTAATCATGTACATCAATGATAACTGTGTCAAACAATTAAGTGCTCAATGATATTACACGACTTGTCAAGCTTGAATATGGGAGGGTTGACAAGGTGTCCTATTGGGTGGATCTTTCCCTATGTCAAGGAGAGTTTCCAAGAGATCCCTCTCTAAGCCATATAAAGTGGGTGAAGTGATTAGGGTCAATACTCAATGGGCATAGGGATCATGACATACAAGAGGTCGTAGTGTCTCATTCATGGGTGCTTTTGTATAGGGTGTGTTGTACCTTCGTTTGCAATGCACTTTTTCCAAGAACATTATTTTGCCATTCTTTCTTTCATAATTTTAAGGAAAAGTTGAAGGCGATTGCCCTCGCTCGGTGTCCAGATAATGACAATGTTACCCACAAATACCTAGTGTAAATGAGAGGGATGGCTCGTGATTAGACTCCCTTTCTCTCAGCCATGCAACTGAGAGTCACTTCCCTGGCTTGGTGACCAGATGATGGCAATGCCATACCACTAGATATTCATGGACATGATAGGTCATCTTGTGATGAGACCTCCTATCCTCCAACTAACCCTTAAAGCATTCTTAATCATATTTCTTGTGGGTCCCCCTTTTCTCAAAGATAAGAATTTTATTGATTTCTTGGGTGATCCATGGGTGAAGCATCTAGAAGGTTCATATATAGAATTTTATCTTTTACCCAACATCAATCCCTCTTGGCCTTCATCCCCTTCTTCCCATAGAATGAGGGACAACCCCTTCTTGGGTCAATACACCCTAAAATCCCAAGAGATAAGGAGATGGGGGGAAATTGTGATGGAAAGTGGTAAGTTTCGTCAGGCATGGTACAATGGCTCTTCAAGGGAGTTCCTATTAGAAAACCCATCCCGAAGGAAGACCACTTACTAGGGCACAATGTCAACCACCAAGGTGAAGCATGGAAGAGGGCATAATGTCCAAGAATATATCATGAAATCTAAATCAATATAAGATAAAACATACTTAAATGCCTCAAATATTGAAACAATGCTCACCATAATAATGACTTTTACCTCATGGAGCAAGGCCCACTACCTTCCGGAAGCTAGCTGGTGTGGTGGGTGCCATTTGAAAATCTTTGACCTCTGTGGTGGTGAGAAGGGTCTCCATCTGTGCAAAAGGATATTGCTAGTCATGTAGTCTCTCGACACTCCATAATGCAATCTGAGGGCCTCGAGCACAATCTCTTTAGTTATCCACAAAAAGGGGATAACCTCTGGCTCCTACTTGGGGACATGTGCTTGTCATAGAGTGAATGAGAACCAAAACATCTCCTGGTTAGATGTGTTACATAATCTAGGGTGGTGCTATCACCCTTCATCCATATATATAGAAATCCAAATGAAAACTAATCTAGAAAGGAAAAATTTTGACATTTTTTCAAAAATTTATAAGCTAAGCATGAGATCAATATGCAAGTAGAAAAAAATGAAAATGAAATGCATCTAAACTAGTATGAGCAATCAAGATGCAAATGCAAGAGAAATAAATATGACTTACCTACTTACCTGGGGAATTGGGGCCCTGAAGATCCAATGATAGGTGACGTTAGGTGAAATCATACAACCAGTGCAACCACATGTTCATCATTTCATCAAGATATCTACCACTGTGCTTAATCATGTGAAACAACAAATATAAGTCAAGAACATAATAATCATGAACGTAAACACATTTATAATCTATCATGAAATAAACTTCATGGAGATGGGTGGGAGGGAGGAAATATTTCTGGAAAGAGAAACCATCAACCTGATCATCATGTCGGAAAGTGTAGCCACAAGCCTGATAAATCCATCACTGAAGAGGGATACTATATATAGACAATGGCTTGTCTTCATATTCACTCAGAAAATCACTACTCATTGAAGGCTGAGAAAGGATAAGAGATCCCAAGAAAACCTATTGATATCCCAAACAAGGAGAAATGTGGTAAGGCACAACCTCATGTCTAGAATAAAATTCTTCCCTCGGATTCAAGAAACTCTACTTATTTATATGCAAATCCCCACAAAAGGTCTCAACATGAAAGTGATTATGTTGGACCTTGGAGTTCTTTGGGTGGGCCATGACCCGGTGTCTATCAAAATATGAGTGATGAATGAAAATCCTCATGGAACAAGTCTGCATCCTCAAAAGGGTATGTATCAAGGGAAGACTGAAGATCATCTTGAGTATGCTGCAACAAGTAATCCTTGAAGGGGAAGAACAAATCCGTAACTATATCATCACCAGGCTGCCAAATATTTGAATCATACAGGCATGAAGACAAATCTTTTGAAAATGAAACCTCCTCTGCCTAAGAGCTACCCTCAATGTCATAAATGGGGTCTCTATCAAATTTGAAACAACCAAGATATGATCTGTGTCTACTAGTATGTATGAAAGTTTCTATAGGCTCATAAACCATATCGAAGGATACTTTCATAAGACAATCAATATGACTTAAAATGACCATATTTTCATCTTCATGTGTAGGAGGAGTAGAGGCATGGACGTCTTCAATTAGACCTTCAAATTCTTCATCATCAAGACTGATCACTTCTTCAATATTATGTTTAGAAAGTAAAAAATGTTGGTGTCACATACCCACTACCATAATCGGATTTTTCTGGTCTTCTGCCGAATCAGAAGCCCTAAAGACATCCATGGAGGACCGGCATAAGCTGGCTTTTTCTCTCTCCCCGCTCCCATGTGGTCGCAGGTCTTGATCACAGTCCGAATAAACACAGTGCCTATCTGTATTTTGCACCTTAACGCTATAGTTATGTCAAACCGTTCAACTTTGTAACCGCCGAACCTCGACAGGGCTAGCGACCGACCAATAGGGACAAATCCCTACAGGGTTAGTAAATGGCCAATAGGAACAAATCCCAACAGGGCTGGAGAACAACAAATGAGAACAGGCCCCGTTGCCCGATTAAGTGGAGTATAGGTGGCAGAGGGGGAAATGTGACACGGTAGTCGTTAGGACAAGAGGGGGCCCCACTTCACACACCACACTATTCCGGACCCCCCCCCCCGCTTCATTAAAGGCAAAATGGAAACGGGGGTCCAGAATTCACCTGAGCACCATTGATCAAGGTGAATTAATCTCCACTATTCGAGAGTTGCACGTCCGATTCCGGACCCCCCCCTACCGCTAAAGGCAGAACAGTAAGGGGGCTTCGGAATGAAACCTCAGCCGTAGATCTGGGCAGGTGGACTATGGCCGTCCAGATCTGCTCGCTGCTTATCCTAAAGCATATTCACATCCTGGCTTAAGTTGACGTCTCATCTCCACATCTAACGGTCATTACAGACCCTGAGATCCTCCAAAAGAATCTCGTCCGTTCATCGGGGTTTATCATCATGAGAATCCAGACTCTCGATCACGAGACCCCCGAATCCTCGATCCCCAGTTTCCCGATGTGGTTAATCTCTCGGCACGTGGCCTTCGTCAATCGGATGGCTCAGATCTACTCCGGGGTTTCCTCCATGGGAAATCCCAAACTCTTGTCAATATGAATCCCGATTCCGCGATTCCCGATGATCCAATTCACCGATATGGTCCCTTACGTGTTAGCCCTCCTGGCTAAACTCGTGGCCCACGTGACCACTATCTCACAAGATCACAGCCTTATCTCCTGTCGGGTTTTCAGACTTTCCAATGCCGAAATGTACTCATCCTCAGGATTCGCGATCCGTCGAGTCTCGATATGCCGATATAATGACAGTTGGCCCTACAATGGACGCTTTTCACTTTGTCGGGATTCTGGACTTCGCAATTTCGAAGTGTATGGACTTCTTGTCCACGGGATTCCCGATTTCCCGATGGATGACTATCCTTTCAGTACTTTTCCCGAAGGCTCCGATTGCCACCACGCGTCCTCCTATGATGGATGACTCATATTGGTTCCGAGATTTTCACTATGAAAATTCTCGACCTCATGTCATCGTGACTCCCAATTTCATGAATGTCGATATCCTGATGGCCATGCCTCTCATTGGGACTTTAAACCTCCTGTTCACGAGGGCTTAACCCCCATCCATCTCTTAACAGATCCAATGGCTGTCGGGTTTTTCTGGCTAAGATCTAATGGCTCAGATCTGTCCCACCTTTTGCACTCTTCCACTACTTCATGGATGTGGAAAAATCAGTGGTCCAGATGTTCTCATGGACCATGGGGATCTACGGTCCTAAACTCTTCACTACCCATGAAGACACAGGAAAACCAAGTGGTAAGGCCTTCAACGCCCTACTTTCTCCTACTAATCTATCGGTCGTGGGGGACCGCAGACTTCCCAATGAAATCTCATCTGTCGATCACCACCTATCAAGGTTAAGGCCCTTAACACTTCTTCCTCCCCTTCCGATCTGATGGTCGTGAGTAACCACAGATCTCCCGATGGAGTCTCATCCGTCGATTCGATATTCTATCCTTAAGCTTCCATCTCGGGTTTTTAAGAGGATCGTTTCTCCTCATACAGAGTTACTAAGGCTTTACGCCTTCACATTTACCTTCCGGGTTCTTGAGGGGTTACTCAAGGAGAGTATCTCTATGGGGAGACTTACTCAAGGTACTTTCTGAGGCCAAAAAGGGTATCGTCCAACCGTGATCCAGACATGAAGTCTGAAATAGACTAGTATGCATGTAAATAACAATTCATGAGGACATATGCCATATATAGTCTCTTCCATACAAATATACAACTACTAGTACTGATCAAAACGTCCTACAGACATTCTTACAATGAATTCATTCACAGTTTCACAGCTTATGGGCATAATCATTAGAACAAACATATATACATATATATTTTAAGATGCCAGAGGAAAAACACTTATCAGAAAATAACACTAGGGGTTATGCAACTGCTGAGAGAGGTGCTCGTTTCCACCCAACTGTAGGCTTAGCGACTCCCAGTGGATTTACCACTAGCCACCCCCCGAGTTGAGACCACGATGTTGTGAGATTGCGTCTTCGTTTGCCAGTGACCAGGAGTGAAGGTTGCCATCCTTCCTCTTTGCTATCACTCACTCTGCATATTCCCAGAGTTCGCCCCTCGCGTCTGCTCCCGCAATCGCTTCTACCCCACGCCTTATCCTCTTGCGAGGTTGCATGTGGCGCGATTACCCTCGTGCTAATTAGGCCTGACAGCTCTATAGATGGGAGGTTCACCTCCCATCCCTCATTAAACCATCTACCTACCAGCCTGCGAGGCATTTAATTCAGGGCCAGCGAGCTGCTTTTGGTTCTCCGGGCCAGTGGAGTCCAAATACGGTATTAATTCTCGGTGGAAGTTAACGCCACCTTTTCAGGTGCCTTCCACCGCCATCATGGTCTCTTTTTTTTCACATCCCCTCTCAGCAGTCCTGCAATAAATTCAAAATGTTATTCACATTCATTGACCTTTTCCTCAAGGTCCATTTACATCACATATTCATATTTACGAGTTTTCCATAGTTCTTGGCCAGTCCAGTTATATTTACAAGATGGGGGAAACAGGGTGTTACAATTCCCTCCCCCTTAAAAGGAACATCATCCTCGATGTTCTTATCTACTAACATGAATTGCATGTACAGAAGTAAACAAAATCGTATATGCCTGTCTCATGGCATCCTCCATTTCCCATGTAGCTTCATCTGGGCCAAAATGCTTCCACTGCACCTTGACCTGTGCAATGGTTCGGTTCCGGAGCGAGGTTTCCTTTCTATCCAATATGCATTGGGGTTCTGGTATAAATTCTCCCTCCGGTTCCACCTGGATCACAGACCAGTCAATTATATGATTAGCATCATGTACATATTTCTTCAATAATGAAACATGGAAAACATTATTTGCTTTTACTGTGGGAGGAAATGCGAGCCGATAGGCTACAGGTCCCACTCTATCTAGAACCTCAAAGGGTCCACAATATCGAGGTGCCATCTTGGCACAAGATCCCATTCTCAGGGAATTCCTTCTTGGCTTAATTCTGAGATATACATGGTCTCCCATTTTGAACTCTCTTGGAGTTCTCTTTTGATCAGCATAACTTTTCTGTCGGTTCTGAGTGACCTTCAGATTTTGTTTTATCTGAGTCACTTGCTGTTCCAAATATTTCAACATGTTGGGTCTAAAAGAAATCCTATTTACAGGATTACTCCAGCTGACTGGAGTATTACACTGTCTACCATAGAGGACCTCGAAGGGACTCATCTTTAAGGATGCTTGGTAGCCATTGTTGTAGGCAAATTCGACCAATGGCAAGTAGTCTTCCCATTTCCTGGGTTGATGCATTACATGCATCCTTAACATATCCTCTAATATCTGATTCACTCTTTCTGTCTGTCCATCGGTTTGAGGGTGGTAGGCGGTGCTAAACAACAATTTGGTCTCCAATCACGCCATCAGTGATTTCCAAAAATTGGAAGTGAATTTTGTGTCTCTGTCAGATATTATCTCTCTCGTCATATCGTGCAGTCAGAATATCTCTTTCAAGAATATCTGGTTGATATCTATCACCTTGTAGGTTGATTTGACAGGGATGAAATGAGCGGACTTGCTCAGTTTATCCACCACCACCATAATGGAATCATTTTGTTTGGCTGAAGTTGGTAATCCAGTGATAAAATCCATGGAGATGGTTTCCCATTTCCATTCTGAGATGGGTAAAGGGTGTAATAGTCCTGCTGGGTGTCGATGTTCTGCTTTAACCTATTGGCACTTTATGCATTGGGCCAAATATTTGGCTATGTCCTTCTTCAATCCAAGCCAATAAAATTGTTTCCGGGTGGTAGTGATCATTTTCTGGTATCCTGGGTGACTAGTGTAGGGTCTTTTATGTAGTTCATCCATGATGAACCTCTTCAAGTCGTCACAATTTGGAATGTACATTCTATCTCTGTAGGTGAGCAGACCTCCTTTGATCATCTGGTAGCCTTCATATTTTACTCCAGTGGGTTCTTGTTGTAGGTACAGGGTCACAGTTTGAATGAAGGGATTTGTTTCTTGTGCATTTCTGACTATGTCCTTCACATCTGTATCACAGGTACTCACCGTTGCCAGGTGAATCGTTCTCATGCTCCTGCTAAGGGCATCGACCATCGTATTTTATTTTTCTTTGATGTGTTTGATTTCAAAATCAAACTCACTGAGGAGGGCCATCCATCTAGCTTGTCTAGCATTGAGCTTTGGTTTATCAAAAAAATACCGCAATCCACAGTGATCCATCATAAGTACAAATTTCCTTCCTAGGAGGTAATGCCTCCACTTTTTCAAGGCATGCACTATGGCAACCGGTTCTAGATCATGAGTCACATAGTTGACTTCATGCTCATTCAATTTTCAGGATTCATAGTAGATCACCTTTCCTTCCTGCATAAGGAATCCTCCAAGCCCTTCCTTACAGGCATCTGTGCACACAAGGAAGTCAGCTTCTGGGTCATCGATTTTTAACACAGGTGCATGGGTTAGTAGATGTTTCAAGGTTTGAAATATTTCTTCACATTGCTGTGTCCACAGGAATTTTGTCCCCTTCTTCTGGAGGGCAGTGATTGGACAACCAATCTTGGAGAAATCTTTTATAAATCTCCTATAGTATCCCGCCAATCCCANCATCGATTTTTAACACAGGTGCATGGGTTAGTAGATGTTTCAAGGTTTGAAATATTTCTTCACATTGCTGTGTCCACAGGAATTTTGTCCCCTTCTTCTGGAGGGCAGTGATTGGACAACCAATCTTGGAGAAATCTTTTATAAATATCCTATAGTATCCCGCCAATCCCATAAAGGATTTGATGTCTGAAACATCCTTTGGGGTAGGCCATTCCATGATAGACCTGATCTTGTCAAGATCTATTGCTACCCCTTCCTCGGACAAAACATGTCCCAAGTAGTGTATTTGCTTCTGAAAGAAGTCACATTTGCTGAATTTAACATAGAGCTGATGCTCTCTTAGCACTTGCAGCACAAGTCTAAGGTGCTCTTCATGTTCTTCTCTATTCTTAGAGTAGATTAATATGTCATCAATGAAAACTAGTACAAATTTATCTAAAAAATTTCTAAGTACATTGCTCATTAAGCACATGAAAGTGGCAGGGGCATTGGTTAACCCAAATGGCACTACCACAAACTCATAATGACCATACCGTGTCCGAAAGGCGGTTTTATGGATGTCTTCACCCTTGATTCAGACTTGATGGTATCCTGACCTCAAGTCAATCTTTGAGAAAATAGATGCGCCTCCCAACTGATCGAATAGATCATCGATCCTGGGCAAGGGGTACTTGTTCTTTATGGTTACTTTATTAAGTTGTCTATAATCTACACACAGTCTAAGGGTGCCATCCTTCTTTTTCACAAACAGGACTGGTGCTCCCCATGGGGAGACGCTGGGTCGAATATAACCCTTATCCATCATTTCTTTCAATTGCAATTTGAGTTCAACTAACTCAGGTGTGCTCATCCGGTAGGGTGTCCTAGACACCGTCACCGCTCCTGGTACGAGCTCTATCGAGAAGTCAATGTCTCTTCTCGGAGGTAGACCCGGTACCCCTTTCGGGAACACATCTCTGTATTCTCTTAGGATAGGGTGATCATCAGGGCTTGGTTTAGCACCTTTGGTTGTTTTCAACACCTGTATTGCATATAGGGGACATCCCTTTCGGCAATACTTTCTCATTTGCAGGGCTGATATTTGTCTCACCGAGACCAGTTTTTGGATCCCTTGAAGGGTTATCCTTTTTCCTTCTTTGCTCACACATTCTAAGGTTTTATGGTAACAGTCCAGTTTGGATTTATGGGTGGACAACCAGTTCATACCAATCAACATATCGTATGATCCTAGGGGTAATATGTTAAGGGTTGCTTGGGTGAGGAATTCACCCAACATTAACTGGCAGGCTGGTATGGTCTCTACCACCTTTCTTTTAGTGCCAGTGGCTAACTATACCAACCATGGCTTGGTTTGTTTTTGTGGCTGTAGCTTACACTTATCCACAGTCTTCGGGGCTATATAACTCAAATTTGAACCAGGGTCAATTAAAACAGAGACTAGATGCTTGAAAATCATACCTTCTATTTCCACCACTGAAGCCTAGTGGTCAGCTTGGTTATTATCCAAGGCTGCATAAATCTGCGGCACACTCCTTGCCACATCATTGACTGTGGTAGCTTCCTGCATGTTATAAACTTTCCGACTGTTCTGTTGTCGGTGTGGACAGTCTCTCAGGAGATGCTCTTCTCCGCAACCCCAACATTTCAAAGGTTCTTTCTTTGGGTTATCAGTCTTTACTGGTATAGGTCCAGAAGTTTTATTTCCGCCTGATGATGGAAAATTCTACTGGAGTACACTCCAGGTTGGAAAGTTCATTTTGGGGTTCTTTTTGTAGTTTTTAAATCCTGAGGATTTGCTCCCCTTTTTCTGAAATCTTGAACCACTCTTCTGTTTCCAGTCTCCACGAGACTCTGCCCGATGTCCATATTGTTCATGACAATATGTTACCTTTCGTATAGTGTCTTCTAAGGTCTTTGGCTTGTCAAATTCAATTCGGTTCCGGTATTCCTTGGGTAGCCCATTGATGAAGCATTGCGCTTTTTCCTTCTCTGCTTTGATGTAGGGTACATATCTCAATAAGTTAAGGAATTTTTTGACATATTCCTCTATAGTGAGTTGTCCCAGTTTGAGTTCATAAAACTCTTTAGCCTTCTCGTCGAAATATCTTTCCGAAAAATACTTCTTCCGGAAGTACTTCTCAAACCGTTTCCAAGACAGGTCCTCCTCGTGGACCCCTTGCATATTCTTAAGATCTTCCACCAGATGGAAGCTTTTTCATTCAGATTGAAAGTGGCCACTCGGGCCTTTAAATTCTATGAAAAATCATGGACTCTGAAATATTTCTTCAGTCCAAGTAGCCAGGCCTCGGCTTCCTCTCCCTTCTTTATCTCACCGTCGAAGGAGGGAGGTTTGGCCTTTCTGAATTCCTCAAATTTATGACCCTTGGAAGTATTTTGTTTCTTCTGTTTTCTTCGAGAATAGGAACTGGTCCTGCTGCTGGAAGAGCCTTCTGAATCGCCAACTTCCTTCTCAGTGGAATCGTTTGGCACTGGTCCTTTACCTCTGGGGTGGACCTTTCTTGAGGTGCTTCTCTCAGTATGGACATTGACACGATCATGTCTCTGCACCTCAGGTTCATGCTGCATTTGTATTTGTAGGTCAGATAAGCTCTGCAGTAAAACTGCATTAATTTTAGTTTGCTTTTCTTGCTCTTTCATCATCCTTTCATTGTCGGCCTTGCAGCTTTCCAATTCGACCATGAGACTCCTCACAATCTCATCTAGGTCTACAGGTGTTCCTATTGCTCTTATTTCGTCAGACTCTTCGTCTCTATTGTGGGAGCCTTCTCCCATCTCTTGGTGAGTCACCATTCTCTGCGTCTGTAAATTCCCGCGGCTGATCGTCCGCTTAGGTGAAAAGACAAACGTTGATTGTTATTCAAGAGTTAGATATATTTTTAAAATCTGTGCATAATTTATAATTCTTTCACATGCATACATAGTCGGGTTCTCGTTTCCAAGTTTTTAATCCTGGACAAGAGAGTTAAGTTACGGGGTTACTCCTCGTAGGAGTGCTTCGAATGGAGCTTATGCGCAACTCATACACGAGCCCAATCAGGCCGAGTGTTGTAACCATGCTCTGATACCACTTTGTCACATACCCACTACCATAATCAAATTTTTCTGGTCCTCTGCCGAATCAAAATCCCTAAAGACATCCATGGAGGACCAGCGTAAGTTGGCTCTTTCTCTCTCCCCCCTCCCATGTGGTCACGGGTCTTGATCACAGTCCGAATAAATGCAGTGCCTATCTATATTTCGCACCTCGACGCTATAGTGATGTCAAACTGTTCGACTTTGTAACTGTCGAACCCCGACAGGGCTAGCGACCGGCCAATAGGGACAAATCCCCACAGGGTTAGAAAATGGCCAATAGGAACAAATCCCAACAGGGCTGGAGAATAGCCAATGAGAACAGGCCCCGTCACTCGGTTAAGTGGAGTACAAGTGGCAGAGGGGGAAATGCGACACAGTAGTCGTCAGGACAGGAGGGGGCCCCACTTCACACGCCACACTATTCCGAACCCCCCCCCCTCATTAAAGGCAGAATGTCAAGGGGGGTCTGGAATTCACCTGAGCACCGTTTATCAAGGTGAATTAATCTCCATCGTTCGAGAGTCGCACGTCCAATTCCGGACCCCCCCCCCTAGCGCTAAAGGCAGAACAGTAAGGGGGCTCTGGAATGGAACCTCAGCCATAGATCTGGGCGGGTGGACTATGGTCGTCCAGATCTGCTCACCACTTATCCTAAAGCATATTCACGTCCTGGCTTAAGTTGACGTCTCATATCCACATCTAACGGTCATTACAGACCCTGAGATCCTCCGAAAGAATATCGTCCATTCATCGGGGTTTATCATCACGAGAATCCAGACTCTCGATCATGGGACCCCCGAATCCTCGATCCCTAGTTTCCCGATGTGGTTAATCTCTTGGCACGTGGCCTCCATCAATCGGACGACTCAGATCTGCTCCGGGGTTTCCTCCATGGGAAATCCCGAACTCTTGTCAATAGGAATCCTGATTCCGCGATTCCCGATGAGCCAATTCACCGATATGGTTCCTTACGTGTTATCCCTCCTGGCTAAAATCCTGGCCCACGTGACCACTATCTCACAATACTGCATCCTTATCTTCTGTCAGGTTTTCAGACTTTCCAATGCCGAAATGTACTCGTCCTCAGGATTCGCGATCCGTCGAGTCCCAATATGTTGATATAATGAAAGTTGGCCCTACAATGGACGCTTTTCACTTTGTCGGGATTTCGGACTTCGTAATTTTGAAGTGTATGGACTTCTTGTCCACGGGATTCCCGATTTCCTGATGGATGACTTTCCTTTCGGGACTTTTCCCGAAGGCTCTGATTGCCACCACGTGTCCTCCTATGATGGACGACTCATATTGGTTCTGGGATTTTCACTATGAAAATTCCCGACCTCATGTCATCATGACTCCCAATTTCATGAATGTCGATATCCCAATGGCCACGCCTCTCATCGGGACTTTCAACCTCCTGTTCACAAGGGCTTAACCCCCATCCATCTCTTAATAGATCCAATGGTTGTCGGGTTTTTCTGGCTAAGATCTAATGGCTCAGATCTGTCCCACCTTGTGCACTCTTCCACTACTTCATGGATGTGCAAAAGTCAGTGGTCCAGATGTTCTCATGGATCGTGGGGATCTACGGTCCTAAACTCTTCACTACCCACGAAGACACAGGAAAACCAAGTGGTAAGGCCTTCAACGCCCTACTTTCTCTTACTAATCTATCGGTCGTGGGGGACCGCAAACTTCCCAACGAAATCTCATCCGTCGATCACCACCTATCAAGGTTAAGGCCCTTAACACTTCTTCCTCTCCTTCCGACCTGATGGTCATGAGTAACCACAGATCTCCCAACAGAGTCTCATCCACCGATTCGATATTCCATCCTTAAGCTGCCATCTTGGGTTCTTAAGAGGATCGTTTCTCCTCATACAGAGTTACTAAGGCTTTACGCCTTCACATTTACCTTCCGGGTTCTTGAGGGGTTACTCAAGGAGAGTATCTCTATGGGGAGACTTACTCAGGGTACTTTCTAAGGCCAAAAAGGGTATCGTCCAACCGTGATCCAGACATGAAGTCTGAAATGGACCAGTACGCATGTAAATAACAATTCATGAGGACATATGCCATATATAGTCTCTTCCATACAAATATACAACTACTAGTACTGATCAAAACATCCTACAGACATTCTTACAATGAATTCATTCACAGTTTCACAGCTTATGGGCATAATCATCAGAACAAACATATTTACATATATATTTTAAGATGCCAGAGGAAAAACACTTATCAGAAAATAACACCAGGGGTTATGCAACTGCTGAGAGAGGTACTCGTTTCCACCCAACCGTAGGCTTAGCGACTCCCAGCGGATTTACCACTAGCCACCCCCCGAGCTGAGACCACGATGTTGTGAGACTGCGTCTCCATTTACCAGTGACCAAGAGCGAAGGTTGCAATCCTTCCTCTCTGCTATCACTCACTCTGCATATTGACAGAGTTCTTCCCTCGCGTCTGCTCCTGCAATTGCTTCTACCCCATGCCTTATCCTCTTCCAAGGTTGCGTGTGGCGCGATTACCCTCACGCTGATCAGGCCTGATGGCTCTACGAATGGGAGGTTCACCTCCCATCCCTCATTAAACCATCTACCTACCAGCCTGCGAGGCATTTAATTCAGGGCCAGTGAGCTGCTTTTGTTTCTCCGGGCCAGTGGAGTCCAAATACGATATTAATTCTCGGTGGAAGTTAACACCACTTTTTCGAGTGCCTTCCATCGCCATCGTGGTCTCTTTTTCTGCACATCCCCTCTCAGCAGTCCTGCAATAAATTCAAAATGTTATTCACATTCATTGACCTTTTCCTCAAGGTCCATTTACATCACATATTCATATTTACGAGTTTGCCATAGTTCTTGGCCAGTCCAGTTATATTTACAAGCTGGGGGAAACAGGGTGTTACAGTTGGAAAACCTCTCCTTCATCAAGCAGGATCAAAGATAGTGGTGCCTCAATATGTTACACTTTATCATAATTCTTCTTTCTTCTTATGAACAAGCCCCTTCATCGCCTCTTCATCACAAGATGCTTGATTCTTAGTGCATAGTTCTTTGCTTTCTTTTCTTCAAGGGGATAGGTCATATCCACGTTTTCCTTTGACACTTATTCACTTTTGAGGTCATGGAATAAAGTATCATCAAGGTCTTCAAAAGGGTCACAACTCATCGTGTTCTCTTCTTGATGAATTTCTTCATATGTCTATTGTTCGAATGTCAGGATTCAAGTGGTTGTATCTCAATTGGTTGGGGTGGGGAGTTTTCTCCTCCCCACCTAGGTTCAACTGTCATCTATGTGACATGATGCTCCTTGTGAACCAATTATTCTTGAAATAATTGACCCTCCTATGTTCTCCGGATTTCAGGGGGGGATTATCGTGGATGTAACAAGCTTTGTGCCGTGAACCACAATAGAATTTTTTTTTATGTTCTTCGAACACTTCTTCATTGTCAAGGGAAGGAAACAACTCTCTTCTATGATTCATCATTTATTTAGCATTTTTATTAGCAACCTTCTCCTTTTCCATCTATAAGAATTCCATCGTTGAGTCACAATAAGTTCTGGATGAGGGTTCATCCCATGGTGCCATAATTCCATTGACTGAAAAGACACCTCAAAGGAGTCACCATGTGAGATTAATTCTCGCCAAAGGAGGAAAGGGGAAATGAGGAAAGGTGGGTTTTTGGAAGGTGGAGTCACCAAATGAGCTTCAAGAAGAGCTCATCAAGAAAGGAGGAAAGAGAATGTCCCTTTAATGGAGTCACCAGGAAAGATAAGGGATAGAGGATTTGGGAGGAAATCTTGCCAAAGTGTCGTTAGGGCATGAAGAGGATTCAAAATCCCCCTTGACAACGACATCAAAATTTTATCGCACAAGCTGTAGGTTGGGCAAATCCTGAACCAACGACAAAATCAAGTGCTATAACTATGGGACACTACACCCAATGTCACCTCGATGTAGGTCCTACACTTGGGGCTTGAATAGGGTCACTCCTGGGAGGTGATCGTGGATAACCTAGGGGAAAAGGTAAGAGAAGGGGGAGGAAGATAGAAATGCCCCTAGAGGCCAAAAAACTAAGTGGAGGAGGAGGGGAAGGAATATGACTTGTAGACCAAGGAAAGTTGTCCCAAAATTATAGTGCTTTGTCGGATGATTATACCTACCCGAGACACAAGAGAATCAAGCATATGTTGAAATATGATTAATTGGACAAGCAGGTTAAACTTTTTGTCCCTAAATACAACTGTTAGCAATAATGTATATCAGCAAAGAAAGATATCTAAATCAGCGTGAAAAGCACAAGACTAGTTAACAATGTCATGAATGGAACTAGCAATTAATTATGAATCGAGTAAAGAACTTTGAGACTGAATTACAAAGGCTATTATAAAGTGGACTTCTAAAGTAATATGCAACCCTAATGGATGTAGGAAATGATGGATAATATCAGATAAATCAACCACTAAAAGTTAGAGATGATAAGCCCAAAAGATGCGCCCTAATTGGTAGGTTAGGTGAGTGAAGTTAGGTAGAGTTTCTAGGGTTAGTTTGTGAGATATTATTGGCTAGGGTTATGGTTTTTTGTAGCCCAATGGATGTAGGAAACAAGTTAGTACCTCAACGAGAATTTGTGGGATAAATGGGATTCCCCAAGGGAGGAAGAATCCCTAATGCATTAGTATCACTATCCCAAAGAGACAACTTGAAAATTTCACGTTTACCAAAGCATAAATTTATTTCTCCAATGCGATAAGTAAGCGACTAGTGCCTTTAAAAATGGGTTAATGGAGTCAAGAAAAGAAAGAGATAGAGGTACTACCTCCTAGAGGGTTTAAATCCTCTTACTCCCTAAGGCAAGTATCTCTAGCTAGGGTTTCGGCTAAGAGGGTGTATGCCCTTATACTTTTGTTAGCAAACCCTTGTTAAACCAATACCATGTAAGCATAAACTGATGGGGACTAAGGTGGGGGTGTATTCCCTTATACTTCCCACCTAGATCTAGCAAATAACCTTTAATTGAAAAATAAATGATAGCAACAATGTAGAAACCTTACCAATTCAAGGAAAATGCTAAGACAAACCACCATAAAAGCTAGAGAAAATCCTTCCAAGGCTAGCACACCACTTCCATTAAACAATAATCCAAGACATAGCCATAAACAAAATCACTAGAGAGAGAACTATCCAAAGAGAGAGAAAATTTCATTCCAAGAGCCTCTCACAAGAGGGAGAGTTATGTTTTAAATGAGATCTTATGATCTCTATTTATACAAAATGTCACTAACATAGTTTTTCCACCTAATTAAGGGTAAACCACAAGACTAGGGGTCAACAACCCTAATATGTCCCCTTTTACAAAGTAATATTAAACAATTCACTTTAATTTCACTTTTTCAAAAAGAAAAACCCTAGTTATAAAAACATCACCCCTTTAGGGGATGTTTTGTAACTAGGAGAAGGTTGTTTGTGATGGAGGAGTGTAGAAAGGCTTCCCAAAGCCACATGTCAAKCATCCAAATAGATTCCTTCATGGTCAAATCCTCAAGCCCCTCAAAATGTCCTTCTTCCAATTCATGTCACCTCACCACCAAACCCTAACCCCCATAGGTGATGCCATGCCTCTAATGGTGACATTTTTCCTCTCCTAGGAAAAACGTTTGKCATGTGGGGTCTAGGTTATGTCATCCAAGTCATCTTCTAGGCCTTCAAAGTTTGATCTCTTTCATTTGACATGCGGGCCCTTGGCATCCACCTGTGTGCTTCAAGCCCCATGGAATCCCAAGCTAGACTTTTTCTTCTAAAATTGTCCACCAACTAGGTGTTTCAAAGACAAATAAGAACACCATCCAAGGATCTCAAGTCATAACATCATGATAAGTGAATCCAATATATAAACAAGCCACCTAAACATGTGCATCAAAGATCACTGTGTCAAAGAATTAATTTCTTAAAGACGTTATGTGACTTGTCAAGATTGAAGATGGGAGGGTTGACGAGGTGTCCTATTGGATAGATCTTTCCCTAAGTCAAGGAGAATTTCCAAGAGACATCTCTCTAAGCCATGCAAAGTGGTTGAAGTGGTTAGGGTCAAGACTCAATGGGCATAGGGGTCATGACATACAAGAGGTCGTAGTGTCTCATTCATGGGTTCCTTTGTATAGGGTGTGTGGTACCTTTGTTTGCCATGCACTTTTTCCAAGCCCATTATTTTTCCATTATTTATTTCATAATTTTAAGGAAACGTTGAAGGCCACTTCCTTGGCGTGGTGTCCAGATAATGATAGTGTCACCCACAAATACCTATTGGAAATGAGAAGTTTGGCTCATGATGAGACCCCCTTTTTCTAAGCCATGCAACTGAGAGTCATTGCCTTGACTTGGTGACCAGATGATGGAAATGTCATACCACTAGATATTCATCAACATGATAGGTTGACTCGTGATGATACCTCCTATCCTCCAACTAAACTTTTAAGCATTCTTAATCATATTTCTTGTGGTTCCCCCTTTTCTCAAAGATAAACGTTTTATTGATTTCTTGGGTGATCCCTAGGTGAAGCATATAGAAGGTTCATATATAGGATTTTATCTATTACCCAACATTAATACCTTTGAGCCTTTTGCCCCTTATTCCCATAGAATGAGGGACAACCTATTCTTGGGTCAATACACCCTAAAATGCCAAGAGATAAAGAGATGGGGGAAAATTGTGATGGAGCGTGGTAAGTATGGGAGAGAATGCTATGATGGATCTTCAAGGGAGTTCCTAGTAGCAAACCCATCCCCAAGGAAGACCACTTACTAGGGAACAATGTCAACCACCAAGGTGAAGCAGGAAAGAAGGCATAATACCCAAGCATATATCATGAAATCTAAAGAAATATAAGATACAACATACTTAAATGCCTCAAATATTGAAATGATGCTCACCATAATACTAACTTGTATCTCATGGAGCAAGGCCCACGACCTTCCAGAAGCCAACTGGTGTGGTGGATTCCATTTGAAAATATGCGACCTTTGTGGTGGTGATAAAGGTCTCCATCTGAGAAAAAGGATACTTCTAGTCATGTAGTCTCTCGGCACTCCATATTTGAAACTAGAGGGCCTTGAGACATAATCTCCTTAGTTATCCACAAAACGGGGATAAAAAAACTAAATTAGCAACTCCCTATGGAAATGAAATGGATTTTTAATAACAACCATCGATCTATAAGATTGGATAAACATCCAATGGAGGAGGTTTACTATCTATTGGATTCCACCATTTTCTAATGGAGAATGAAATTTTATGTTCACTTGGCAGAGTCAAGAAGGGAATGGGTTAGATCACATCATCAATAAAACATAGGAAACAATTAAATACATATGATTGCTTCCAATAACTCACATACAAAGTCCAATGTAGAATTTAACATAAATTTCGGATATATTTTACCATAACAATCCATTGAATACAACTATAAATGAAAATACATGACACAATGATAAAATCACACACATAATAGACACATATATTTCACCCTGGAAACAGAATAGGGAAAATTAGCTTCAAATGGTTTCTCAACTTTCATTAAGACAATATGATGCAAATGTAAAAGTGGAATAAGACAATATGATGCAAATGGCCTTCTCTCCCAAGTGTACAAGAAGAACTCAGTTCTTGTCCCAATCTTCCATGACAATGTTGAGGGAGTCTTGGCATTCTTCAAATTCCTTCTTTAGAAATGGAAATAATTTGGTAGAGGTATCAACATTCTTCTCCATCTCTCTCATCCTTTGGTTGAACATCTTTTCCTATTCCTTCAATTGTTGGTTTTCTTCTTGAAGATGATCATTAATGACCCTTAAATCTTCCAGACTATCTATGCTTTATTTACCCATGCAGAGCCTGCAAGGTTCTAGCAGTTGCATCATGACCAAGGATTCAACCACTCTGATACCAATATCATCTGTAAATGAGGGAATTATATCCCACTCGCTTCATCAACATCAATATTATGTCGAATTTTATTTCTTAAGTTTGTTATAATTCTTTTACCAAGATCTTCTCATCGAATGAGCCATCTTCACCCATGATTGATCATAGTTATTACCCTAGTGGATTAAATTTATAGGTACAAAATACTACAAGAAAAAGAGCTAGCTATCCTTCTAACTTCTGCATTACATGTAAACCCAAGGACACACCTTAGTTTTCTCATGCAAGGATAATTTATTTTGAGAAAGAGAGAGATAGTAAAAATTCATTCCAATGGAGATATTGCAAGACCAACTTAGAGGCATGAAATGACAACCTCATTTATAGAGAATGTTCATCTTGGTGGTACTTTAGGTAGTGAGACCCACTATTCTATAGAAACTAGTGTATTCTTGGTTACAACTATCACAATTGGAACCAATGAATATGGTCCTCAAACATATGCAATCAAGTGTTACCACCTCCTAGGATTCAATTCAGAAAAATAAAGAAATTTCTTGTTGAAAGATCTGCATTATGAAGTCTCTTACTTATACCAAAGAGACAATATTTTCATTCACATAGAGCACAACCAATGGCCTTGGTGCAAGTAATATCATATAAATATAATGGATATGAAGGTGATGAATTCCTCAAAAGACAATGGTATCACTTTTCATATCTATTTTAAATATTGATGAAGGTATTTCTCAAGACTTGGGATAAAATGGAACCTAACAACCAAGTGAATTTCCCTGACAAATATTCCCAAGCAATGAAAATTTGACCAGGGGAATGAACTCAACTTAGCCAATGTGAAGTTGAGAAAGTGAGAGAGCCCAACTGAACATGAAATAGAGATTGACCAGGAAAAGAGAAATCAACTAGGTAGATGAATTGAATTGACTAAGTAAAGGGAATCAACCCTCAAAGTTAAATTGGCTAGTTGAGAGGTCACTTGACCAACCAAGTGTTAAGTTGGCCAAGGAGGACTTGAGTCGACCATGTAAAGGAAGGAATTCAACCAAGTGATGAAATTGGCCACATAAAGGAAGGGATTATAGTGTATGATTGTGGGAATGATATTTACACAATCAATGAGTGAATTGTAGTCTAGTATGAGAACATACAACACATAGGTGATATTAATTGACCCAACCAACAATTATATTTCAGCCTTGGGAGATCGTGCATTCATGAGGAGAGTGTAAGGCACATGGGGAGTGTAAAGACACCAACTAGCAAATGAATTTGAGCCTAGGGAACGAAATGGAAACTTTTAGGGGAGAAAAATACACCGACAACCATAAATAAATCAGATTATCATCTCTCTATGTAAATGCAATGGATTTGTAATAGAAGCCATCAATCTCTGAGATTGGATGGGAATCCAACAAAGGAGGTTTAGTAGTTGTTGGATTTCATCATTTGGTAATAGAGAATGGAATTAGAAGTACACTTGACATAGATAAAGGTGGGAATGGGTTCTCACACCATCAAGAAAACACAAACAATGGTTAAATACATATAAATAATTCCATTTTTTTGGAACTATATATAAAAAATTCACCTTAATCTGGGTCCTAATTACCAAGCATGGCATAGATCTTTAAATCCAATAATTTGTGTTTTCTCTAAAATTTAAGCATAATTGGGTAGTGTCCCTCACTGCCACATTTGTAACCTTCATCATTGCAGACATACTCTTTAAATTTCATTTGATTCTGAGTTTTTTTACTCATGTTATAGACAAAACAAATTTTTGGTTCTAGAATCTTTTTTATATTCGTCTATCTTTCTCCTTTCCTTTCTCTTATCCTTTCCTTTTATTCATTTATGTAGAGCCTCATCTTCTTTCAGAACTCAAAATAAATAAATTTTTTCTATAATCTCCTATTTTAATGCCTGAAATTTAGCTTAGAATTTCTTTCATGATTTTCTTATACTCGAAATAAACCAAGAATAAACAGTAACAACATAATAACATCAACACCAACATAATACATACCTCCACGTGAAGGTTGGTTGATTTAGTCCCTTTTCTATCTATTTCTGTTCTTGCCCAGACTGCCCACACTGAATATTAACCTCCCAACCAACTAGGAACAACCTCTCCGACTCCCTAGCTCCAAGAATCCTTGCAGTTTCCTGGCCCCCAAACCCAAATTTCCCAGCAAAAATAGTGTTGTGTGAGAGTTCCAAAAACAAATTGTTCTTCCAATTTCCTCCTCTCTTTCAGAATTTCTTCCTCCTTCTTCCTCCAGTTTTCCCAAAAAAACATAAATCCCCCTTCCAAGTCCCCCCCTCTTGCTTATCCTCCTCTCTCAAATACCCCTCATTAATTTCCCAAAAACCTTATCCCCCCATTAATTCCCCAACAACCTTATCCCCCATTAATTACTTCACCTACCTTTTAATAATAAAATAATAAAATACTCATTTAATTTATTTTAACAATTAATTAAATTTAAATTAAAAACTATGATAAATAATGAAACAAATTTGGCTATTACAATTTCCTCTTCTTCTCTTCCTTCCTCTTTTTTTTTTTTTCTTATTTATTATCTTTTTCTTTTCTTTTCTCTTATTCTTTTCCTTTTCTTTCTTTCCTCTTCATGCCCATATGGATAAATACCCATGTAGAGGAAAAGAACACCCACTCCCGCAAGTCATTCTACGTCCTGTATCTCCGCATTCTGCAAGTATTTGGGACTTAGATAATTTCCATCATCCATGTGGAGGAATACTCATGCAAAGGAATAGGATACCCACACCTGCAACTCTTTTGATGTCTTTCATATTGCATTCCTCATTCCACAAGTCTTTGGGACTTAGCTGATTTTACAATAATCCATGGGGAGGAATAACCATATGGAAGATTATGATACCCACATCTGCAAGTCTTTTGGCATCTCACATACTGCATTTTTCATTATACAAGTCTTTGGGACTTAGAAATTTTTTAAATAATCCATGTGGAGGAATACCCAATAGAGGAATAGGACACCCACACCCACATGACTTTTGGTGTCCTACATCTCACATTCCACATTTTGCAAATCTTTCGAACTTAGACTATTTTCCAAAGCCCTACACTACTAACACCCAAGATTGACACTGTGGACCTACCACTATGGACCTTCCACCATGTACTTACCACCATGGTATTCCATGTCACCTTTTCCATTTCACCTAACACGTGGCCTCCACGTCACTAGGTACGAAAAATTTCCCAATTTTCAAAAAATTTCAAAAGTTCCCAACTTTTAACAAATGACTAATTTTTGGAATTTCTCCTCAGTCACCATGAAATATTTGTAATTAATATTCCCATGGATAATTTCATCCATATGCATGTCAATTCGACCTATACATCCATCCATCAAACATTTCCTTGCCAAATTCCACTGATTTCTTACCAAAATTTGGGGTTTTCACCCAATTTCACCTATTTTTTCTACCTGACCTGCCATGGTTTTATAATTCATGCCCTCCCAGGACAAATTAAATCCTCTTATGGTTAAATTGACATATATTCTTGTCCATTCGAAAATTTTGAGAACTTTTATCTTCGAATTAACATTGTAATGTACCCATACCTCTAGTGTGGATCACATCACTACAAAATAGCTCTGATATCACATTGTAACATACCCTAGTTTAGATCACATCACTTCAAAATATCTTTGATACGACATTGTAACATATCCATACCTATAGGTTGGACCACATCACTAGAAAATATCTCTAATACCACATTGTAACATACCCATATCTCTATTATGAACCACATGATTGCAAAATAGATCTGATACCACATTGTAACACACCCGAGACTCACCTCTTGGCATATATCACTGTAATTCACTATGTCACATATGGAATCCTCAAATTTTCTTTTACTTAGCTCATGATTCCTTTGATACCAATAATATTTATGCCCAACAAGGCTCTAATACCCATCTATAATATTATTTCCTACATATGAAACTCTTATGTAGTCCTAATAACTTATAATTCCATGCATAACTTATGAAGAACACATATTACCATTAAAAAATATAAACATGCAAAATAATAGCATAATCAAGCACATAAAATACACATTGTTTAGCATAAGAAACAAATAACATAACACTTATCTTTTTGTAAAAACACCAACTATTTGTAGACCTTAGGTGTTCCACCTAGCCATATACACTACTATTATAGAACTCCCAATAACACATAACCCCCAAGATGGGGATATGAATCCACCAGGGAAAACTATACCTAACCCAACTAAGGTCTCATAGTCAACAACAACAATGGCTAGGCCAAGGCACCAACTCTAATAGAAATTGCAACCCACAACTTCCCATTCCCCATCAGCCTGCACAACCCAAGAAAGTGAAACCCCTTCTCTACACCACAATCCCTTGGGTTATCTCACTTCCATTATAGGGATATAGTTGAAGATTGTTAAGAATTCTTAGAGCGCAATGGCTCCATGAAATTTAGCTACACTCAGGAGTATCCAATCACCCTCCAAGCCTGACACCTAGGGAAACCTATTCCCAACACTTCTCCCTCCAAGGCTCCATCCTTACCCAAGGAAACCTAAGGCGAATTGCACACCCAAATCCATATAGGATTCATAGGTATCATAGGATAATAGGTTCATAGCAGCTCTTTAGCTTACACTCCAGAAGAAATGGTAAGAATTCCCAAGAATAATGGAATGGAACAATGTTTCCACTAAAACCAAAGGTTAAATATGCATGCCAACCATTTTACAAGTGGAAACCAGGGAATTACTTCACCAACACTTTGAAATCATCCTCTCCACCTGATACCTTAGGATAAAATGATAACTTATCACTTATAACTTAATAATATAATATATTATTTATTTTCTTAATCCCCCTTGACTTAGACCCATTTTCCTTAAGTCCTATCCCCCTTTCCCTATCCTGGAGTCCTAGCCCCCCATACTCTCTTGTCTAACTTGGTTTGCAATAGTTGTAACACCCCATTTTCAATCTCCCTAATTGATTTGTAATTAATTATGATTAGTGATGATTATCTTAGTATGGGGATAATATTGCCATGATATGGCTTGTAAATGATGTAAAGGTGTAATATAAAATCCAACCAGCTGAATGATGGGTGAAGCCTTGAGTATTAGCCATGATATCACTAGAGGGATTAGTTAGGGGGCAAAGAAAGGGTATTTATATGCAAAATACCCCAAGCCACCTTGATGAATGATGTGGAGGAAAATAACCATAAGTCCTCTAGCCTACAACTAGATAAAGTCAATTAATGAGAGGGAGTTAGTAGTTGAACAAACACCCCTAATAAATACATGTATGGGGAGATGGATGGATAGAGTGCCACCTTGTTTCCTTTCTTGACCCAAACTCTTCTGATAGAAGAAAAATAAATCATTGGTCAAGAAGCTTATGGGGAAATCCTAAATAAATGCAATGGTGTGTGCAGGAGAAGGAAGTTTTAGTTTGGAAAGGAATGCCATGAAAATTATGTTGTGCTTGCGAGAGGGGAGGGGGTGAAATAGAAAAAAATCTTCTGTGAGAGTACACAGATGAGAACCAGAGAAAGAAAGTGTTGTGTGGCTGGTGCGAAAACAAAACCCAACCTGACCTGAGAGGGCCATGGGCTTGCTACTTACTGGGAAGAAACATACACTAGAAGGGGAGGGAATTGACGGATGGCGTAGCCGTGAAGGGAGTCCCTTGTGCATAGGGAATACAACTGATAAGGAATATAAACAATCTCATGAAGGCTCTGGGATAGGTGGGTGTAAGTATTTTCAACCAATTGTTCTGTGAAGGATAATAGCCTTCACAATTTGAATTTCTCTGGGTGTCTGAGGACGTTCCCTGGTAGTATCATGGCTTGGAACGAGGGTGTCATGATATCAAAGTGATAGAGTAGAAGGGATTATGGCTGTGTGGAAAATAGATCACCCTCAGTTAGTTGGGATGGCTAGAATGTGTAAATAAATAAGTATTCTGTGTGCTCTATGTATTTGAAAATAATGAATGGCTGGTCAAATTCATTACTGAACAAAAAAGTTTTATTACTTGCAATGTATCTTGAAATATTGATAATGGTTATAAATTGTTTCCTATTAATGTTGAGGATATAATTTTAATGAATTATTGTTAAAATGTTGGGTTAAATGAAGTGATCTAGCCTCCCTTATTTGTTAAATGTGTTAACTGTGAAAGTGTATGAGGACAACTAGTGTAGTGCGATAACCCCAGATTTTTCCTCGTTTTCAAAATGGAAAGTTTACAAGATATGGAAAAACATCATTTGGGTGCCTCAGAGGAAGGTATCTTACTTGATAAAGGGGAGAATATTGAGCATGAGGGAGATGAATTAATAACTCTGTGGGAAGACACCAAAAAAATATAGAAAATATGGTAAATTCGGAGATAACCTTAACCCATTCAAATTCCTATTTTAAACTCGAGAGAGAACAATAGTCACTGGATCAGAGGGGAGGATAAATTTTTTTTTTCTGATCACTACTGAAGTTCTAGGAACAGAAGGTGGAGCCCCGGTTAACTGGTTCATCGGATATCCGAAGCATTGGAGGGTCTACAGTCAATGCCTTGATATATTCCGGTGTCGTTGGGGAAAGGTTCCAACACGAGGTTCCTCCTCTTTTTACTCTTATAAATGAAGAAGAGAGGCATGATGATGTCTTGGTAATGTATCTTTCTAGCGTGGCATCCAGAATGCCATGGAGGATGAAACTTGTCGATCTCATATTTGTGTGGGTCAAGTGGTGGGCCCTGTCAGGCATTGAGCCTTTTGTTTGGCGCCTTGAAACTTAACCATCATATTTGAAGGATGAGATATCTCATCCATTGATCTCTCTTATATAATCTCAATCATGATTTTTCGCCTTGGAGTAACTGGACCTTCGGACCACCAGGGTTTCCAAGCTTCAAATTCTCTATGTTTCTTCCTTGTTTTTTCGATGCCTGGTTGGGCATGGTTCTAAGAAGGGTTTTGGCCCTTTTCCCTTTGAGAGTGTATGAGCGGGAGGAAGTTGGGGTACATTTCGATGATGTAAAAATGACGTAGCTAATCCAATAGGAAGTGGATAGGTGTTAATGCATGATTGGAAGACCCCTATGACTTGTGATGACATGCAATGCCACATCAGTCTAGACTCCACGGGTTGTGCTGAAGTGGATCCACATGTCACGATTGATAAAGTGCCACGTGACTTCAGTGATCAGAGTTCTAGTGTAGATTTTCGTATGATGGAAGAGGATGTGATGATTTTGACAACCACATGTTGTCCTAGATCAACTTGGATTTGTAACGTCTTGATGCAAACCCTCCTTCTCTCCTAAAGACTGCGCGACCTCCCAGTCTAGGATCGATCAAGAAACTGACTTTGATTGAATCTTTGGCCCTCAAGAACCTCAAATCCACTTAACAGGCCCTCTTTCCCTTAAAGCACAGGTTATATGGAACCCACAAATTTCTCCTTAACGCCTTTAATATTCAACGTATTTAGATGCTATCTTTCCTAGTTAAGCCCCTCCCTTATGTGGCCAAGGTTGTGACCAGTCGCCTAATCGAAAGGCATGTCACGACTTCACGTATTAGGTCTTTACATGCGAGTCACTCCAACTCTCCTGACTCCCGAAATCCTGACAGGAGGCTAGCGCATGCTAGCCGCTCTATTCCCCTTCACTGATGTGACCCTTTGTTATGACCGTGGGCCAATCTTTCGAGCACTTTGCGATTTCACGTTACACGAGTTTGCATTTTGTGAATCATCTCCCTGGACAATCAACAGTCTAGATCTCTCCTTGATCTGACAGCTCAGATCAAATCGTGATTTTGCATTTTGCAAGATCTTGTGACTCTACCTTTGACTTCTTTAAGTCACGAGTTAGCAAAATGCGGATCTCTCACCACGTGTCCTTGACGATGGACAATCTCGATGATTTTGGAACGATCAACGACTGTGATCTTTTTGCGAGTCCGCACTTGACGAATCCTCACAACTATGCTCTTTGACCTTTCCAATCTAGGAGTCAGTGAAATGTTGATCTCTCACCATGTGTCCTCGTTGACAATGGACGACTTCGATGATTTTAGAGTTTCGTAAGTCCAATTCTCCTGTACACTTTCAAATCTTTAAGGTTAGTGCACTTTACCTTGAGTAGACGGCTACGATCCTTTTGTGCACAGATCGGGCAACTAAGATCCTTTCTCTGGCTCTCATATCGAGTGACTGAGATCTTTTCTTTGCTCTTAGATTAGATGGATGAGATATTTTCCTTTACGCTCACTCCTCATTTTTTGGACGTTGATCAGATGATCTAGATCTTTTCCCTTGAGCTTACGCTTTCTTCTAACTTAGAATATTTTTCAAAAGATTTAAATGTTTCGACCTTTATCCTTCCTGTGAGTTCGCTTCTTGTATCTCATTCACACTTCTTTGAAAGTGCTACCCCTCCTAAACTTGATATCCTCAAATATTTTGATCTCCCAAGCACTTCTTTCTTTTCTGGGAAATTCGTCAAACTCAGATCCAAAGATTCTTGAAAATAATTCTTTCTCTCCCTCTTGGCATTCCTCTGCTCTCATCCTTCAACTTCTTTACGGAGTCGCTTCGACTCTTCATCGAATTCCAAACATGTGCACTCTTTGCAATAGATCTTTACACAGATTTGAGTTCTTGCGACGACTGTGCACTTCTTGCAGCAGTCACTTTTCACTCCTTGCAAATGGAATCTTACGCTATTTCTCCTGAGCTTTACAAGTCGAAACAGACCCTATCAACACACTCCTTGTGGATTGTGTGCACACCTTGCACCAGCTCATGAAGAAAAGATATTTTAAATTTTTTGCAAGCATTTCAAATCTACATACATTTGTAGCAAGATTCATTCATTCTTGAAAAGATTAACGACAAAAATAGGGAAATTGTAAACAATATTCACACCATACATTGGATCAATTTTCCTCTGTTATATTCATTCAAAATCAAGAAAATGGTTACAGTTAAAATCAAAGAAAAAACTATTGTTCATAAATTCCTACTTGCTCATAATTCTCGTAACCCTTCTTTTGGGTGTACAAAATCTCTCTTTATACAAAAGAAACAAACTAACTGCTATCTAATTGCGGTTACATTGAGACTAGGGTTAATCTCCCAAGTCACGCGTGCTGATTTTGTCTCCACATGTGTGGTCTTTCCTCTTTTGTTTTCTATCGCTTCAAAAGATTTGCAGTGCTGGCTAGCATTCGAGACTCTAGATTGGCTCTCAGGTTCTAAGTTGTCCCGCCACATGTACTTGTTGACGATGCTCCTGCATCATTCTCCCCCTGGAAAAAAATTCATGGAATCCTGTCCATGAGCTCCTGTACTGACTTTCCATGCTTCTGTGTATCAGCTTCACTTTCCCAACTGGAATCTTCTATTGGGTGTCCCTTCCACTTGAACAAATATTCAAAATAGGTCTTCCTCTTGGTCTTCTTACCAATCCTCTGATCAATGATATTTTCCATCTGTGGTTTTTCTTCTATAGGCATTTGTTTCTCCCATTGAATCTTCCCTTGATCTATTGATCCCTCTGTGTCATCCTTCCTATAAGGATACAGGTCCAAGACATTGAATATGGGCAATATGTCCACATCATCTGGAAGCTCAATCTCATAAGCGTTTGCATCAAACTTCCTCAAGATCTTACATGGTCCTATCTTCTTCATATTTAGCTTGTTATATGTCCCCCTAGGGAAACTTTCCTGCCTGAGATGTGCTAGAACCTGATATCCTATTTCAAAGTGGATTTCTCGGCGATGTTGATCAACCCTGTGTTTGTACTCTTGGTTAGAATTCTACAACTGCCCCCTGATCTAGCTATGGAGCTTCTGCATTTATGCAGCAAAATCTTATGCTCAACCACTTCTAATATCACTCTGTTCCAAGTCTCTCAACTCAGATACTCCCCTAGGTTGCATTCCATACAATATTTGGAATGGGCTCTTCCCAATGCTCCTATTTGGTGAGTCGTTGTATGCAAATTCTGCTTGTGGCAGAATCTGATCCCATTGATTATGGTGCTCAGTGACTAGACTCCTCAATAAGTTTCCCAATCTTTTGTTTACCACCTTAGTCTGCCCATATGTCTGAGGGTGATAAGCTGAGATGAAGGAAAAATCCTTCCCCAACTTATTCCACAATGTTCTCCAAAAATGACCAACAAATTTCATGTCTCTTTCCAAGACAATGCTTCTAGGTAGGTTGTGAAATCTCACAACTTCAAAAATAGGTTTGCAACATGTGTTGCATCACTAGTATTCTGACATGGGATAAAGTGTGCCATCTTTGAAAATCTATCCACCACCACAAATATGGAATTGCATCCTCTTTGTTTTCTTGGTAGTCCCAACACAAAATCCATGCTTATTGCATCCCAAGGCCTCTCTGGTATGGGGAATGGTTGATACAATCCAGTGCTATATCTTTTACCTTTTCATGTTGGCAGATTCTGCATCTGTTCATGAATTTTATTACATCTACTCTCATACCTCACCAATAGTATGAATTTCTCAACTGCACAAATGTCTTATCATGGCCGGAATGTCTAGCCAATCCTCCACTATGTTTTTCCTTCAAAAGGTTATCCCTCATTGAGCATTTTGGTATGCACAATTGATTGCCCTTGAACAACAATCCCTCTTGAATCATATAATCTGTCCACTGGCTCCTATGTCTCAACACAGGATTCACACATGCTTCGTATGCTTCCTTGAAATCTGGATCACCACTGTACATTTCCTCAAGGTGTTCAAACCCTAAGCTATTTACTTGAAATTCTTGTAGAGTCAAACATCTCCTGCTCAATGCATCAACAACTTTGTTAGCATTCCCAACAATATTTTTTATGACAAAAGTAAAATACTGCATATAATCAATCCACTTCGCATGCCTTTGATTCAATTTTTCCTGTCTGGCTATGAATTGTAAAGCTTGGTTATCCCTATACAAGACAAATTCTTGTGGGACAAGGTAATGTCTCCATTTCTTCAGGGTTTGGATTATGGCATAAAACTCTTTGTCATAGGTGGAGTATTTTCTCTTAGTCTCATTCAACTTCTCGCTGAAGTAAGCAATAGGTCTATTGTCCTACCTCAAAACTCCAATCACAATGCCACTTACATCATACCTTACCTGAAATGTCTTCTCAAAATTTGGCAAGACCAGAATTGGTCGCTCCGTTAGTTTCTCCTTCAATTTATTGAAGCTCTTCTCGGCCTCCTCTGTTCATTTAAACTACTTGTACCTCTTCTTCACGGTATCCATCATTGGTGCACAAATTCCATTGAAATATCTGATGAACTTCCTATAGAAATTTGCTAATCCATGGAAGCTTCTTACCTCAAACATGCTCTTTGGCGATGGCCATTCCTTGATTGTTTTCACCTATCTTTAAGAGGGCATAACTTCTCAACTATGAGGAGCCATGTGGTGTACCACCTACCATTGGAAATGACATGACGAGGAATATCCATCCATGAGATTTTTTCATCCATTTTCAATGTCCTTCACCCTATTTTTCCTCAAACAACTTTGGGGTTCATGACCATGCCTTCAGGGCTTCTTAACTACTTAACAACTTAACTATAATTCCAGGGCTTCTTGTAGAATTCTTCAAAGCGTCTTCCCATGAGGACCATGGTTAAAGATATGCCATACGGGGACCACTTTGGAGACTTCTTCAAATACAACCATTACTTCTAAAGACTTCCAAACTTGCTTCGAGGCTTCTTCTAGGGTTGACATCAATGAAAACCAACATTCCAACATATGTGCCATTAGATCAATCTGTTTCTTCATGCATGCAGAATCAAGATGATAACCGTGGTTGAAATAAACACATTTGGTCTTCCCTTTCTTTCCTTTTCCACCTTTGGAGCCCGATGAATCATTGAAGGGTTTGGAGTACCCTTCCTTATTTGGATCTACATTTTTCTTTCCCTTACCCTTTTTCTTGTTATTTAGATTGCATGCATTACTGTTCTCATGCACAACAAGTGCATGCTCATTATATCACTTGATTATCCCCATCTTGATGATTTTGTCTTTCTCATGTGCAAGGGATTCAATAAACTGATCTAATGTCGGCATTTTACAGGTAGATTCCGAAGTGAATCTTTTTGTATGGAAATATGAGATGAAAACAACATAATCTAGACCAAGTTTTTTCCAGAATACAAAGGATCAAATAGGTTTCTTGAGTTGATTTATCAACACCACATCCTTTTAGATGAAGGAGGATGGACTTGAACTCCGTAAAGAAGTTCTGGATGTTATCAAAATTCCTTAAATCTAAGGAATTTATCTTGACCTCGAGCATATGGCCTCTGGTTTCATCTTGTTTTCCAAAGGGATCCTCCAACTTTATCTAAATCTCATCTGTTTTGGTATAAGCTTCAATGTGAAATAGAAGCTCGGGGGACATAGACACATAGGGGAGGTTGTAGGCCTCATCCATGAAGTTGACATACATGTTCTTCTCAACAACTGAATTTGGCTCAATCTCTCGCCATAGTAGTCTGATACAAGCCTCTGCATCTTAGTTGATATAGAATTTCCAGCTTTCACTCGAAGTAGTCATACTTATGAGGTGTGAGAATTATTTCTGGTGAGAAATCCATCTTCTTTGGCTGCATCTTCCTCCTGTACCTGCAAATAGAAATTCTTGTGTTTTTTCTCATAGCAATCAAGCCTCTGATACTGTGCAAAGTTTTCACATCGAAGCTAGCTAGTAGAAAATGAACATACAATGCTTGTGAGAGAGAAGAGTAGAGATTAGAATGAAAGAATTGTATTAACTGAATGAGTAATGGTAAAAATACACATGATATACTCTAGATGAGCAAACTATTTCACCATTGTAGTGATCTAGAGAGATCTAGAGACTCATTGATAGTCACAAGAGTGAACTGCCACCTAGTCTTAGTTAACTAGTCATGCAGTCATCAGTTAACTGACTAATCACTAGTGGAGTGAGGATAGAATCATGCATGCACATGTGTGGCACCTTCTTGGTGATGATTCCAAGGTAAGTGTGTCCTCATGGTGATGATATAGAGGTATGCATGAAACACTTGGTGAAAATACCGAGGTTTCCATGCAAGACTCCACTTTGCTAGTCTAACTGAGGTGTAACTTACTCAAGACTGAAGAGGATGTGGCACTCTCATCCAGACGAGAATATTCTCATCTAGTGGAGAGTATCTCTAAGTAGGTGTGCCCTCAACATAGACTAGTCAACCTAGGAAAATAAATACTATGTGAGTGTGTAATATCTCCAACATTTTTACTAAAGACCCCTTTTTGTACCCCCCATACCTTGCATCTCCCCCCTCCACCCAATACCTACAATATAATGAGTTTATTTTTCACAATTTTAAAACCCCATTTATGAATGAACGTGATAATATATTGGTCAACAAAATGAAACCCTTATACTTTGAGATTAGCTTCCATAAAGATTTGGGAGAAACCATGTTGGACAATACCTCAATCACTTACTCATTACATGATTTCCAAAAGAAATATTAAACAAAGAAATAAACATTTAAATAACTTGTAAAACCTTACAACATGTTTTAAAGACCATAACCTCTAACTTGTGAGAGCACTATAATACCCAAAAATAATAATTGCTACATAGTGGACGATACAATTGGATTTACACCCTAAGATTTATTCGTGACATGCCATCACATCAACAACCCCAAAGTTCAAAGACCATTTGTTACAATCTTAAATTGGGTTTTGAATGAAAGCAAAAGCAAATGCCTTCATGTGTACATCATGAAAAAAATTTATTTGTAGTAAACAACTTCATACAACTTATTTGTATTACACACCTTCATATACATATTGAGGTTAGTGTTTTGTGAAATGCTCTTAGATTTTCTTTGGTTTACTATTTCATATTCACTAAAAATAAAAGCATATATCGTTTAATATCTTAATTAAGTTTTAGATTTTCTTTGGTTTACTATTTCATATTCACTAAAAATAAAAGCATATATCGTTTAATACCTTAATTAAGTTTTATTATGGTAAAATATCGTTCTATCTCAATAAGCGTGGTGTACATAATAATTGCAAACTTAGTTTGTACCACACTAATTTGATTGTATTATTTCGTTTCCCCTGCCTTTGCATTAATAAACTATACAAGTTTGTTAACCAGGTTAAAAGGGATTTTAATAGTAGGTAAAAAGGTTCTATGAGAGTTACCAAGGTGAGTGTAGGTAAATTATGGTTAATTAGATTTTAAAATAATTTTTAAAATTATAAATTAGTATGATATAAATAATTTAAATTCAAATTTTGATAAGTGTGAAGTTCTTTTATGTACGAGGAAATTTGTTTTGATCATTCAAAATTGACTTATCTTCGTCATTAAAAAATACTTAACACATATGAAGCTATTCAATTTTGCCATATACAAATCGTTACGTCTGAGGGTCATCTTCGAAAAGATTCGGATACATATAAATTAATATAATAAATATTATTTAAAGTTAAAGGCCTATTAGCTCAGTTGGTTAGAGCATCGTGCTAATAACGCGAAGGTCGCAGGTTCGAGACCTGCATAGGCCATATTTTCTTTAGTTTTCTCTGTCAATTTTGATGCTTCTAACGAACATGTTTACAACTCTGAAAATCACTCACTCATTAAACTAATGATCATTAAATAAATTATTAACGTCTGGTTAATGCATTGCTTCTGCAACATATCATGATAACGTTCAAGGTTAACAAAGAGGTATAGAATTACATATTTTCAGAATCTGAAACAATGGACATTTGCCATCAAATTTGAGTTCTAGGCCTAGGATTAGTATAGTGATTGAGATCCAAAAAACTGCATGATCTCTGGTGAGAGATGGCCTCAATGTTTAAAAAATGCAGTTGCAGAAATAATGAGTTCATGCTTCAATACTGTTTTGTAGTTCCTTTAGAAATAATGAGTTCATGCTTCAATACTGTTTTGTAGTTCCTCTAGAAATTAGATATGATGTTTGTCCATAACCCAAAAGAGCAAACAATGGATATTGCAACCAGCTTGCCCAAATTCTTAAACTACAGACGACATCATAACTCACTTGGGAATTCCTCTTGTAATCGGTAAATGAGAGATTTATAGCTCACTTGCTTCAACATCACATATATTATGTGAAAGTTTATTTCTGAAATCTATTTTTAGTCTTGTATGAAGATCTTCAAATCAAATGAGCTATCTTCACCTAGAGTTGTTCATAGTTAGTCCCTAGTAAGTCTGTGAATGGATTAAATTCAGATGTACAAAATCCCACAAGAACAAGAGTTAGCTAGCCCTCTAACTCCTGCATTGCATGTAAGTCCAAGGATACAACTCAGATTGCTCGTTGGGGGATAATTTATTGTTCCAATGGAGATATTGCATGGCCATATGATAGGCATGAAAAAACAACCTCATTTATGGAGCATGTTTGTTTTGGTGGTGCTTTGGGTAGTGAGACCCACTATTTTGTAGAAATTAGTGTATGCTTGGTTGCAACTATCACACCTGGAGCCATTGAATGTGGTCCTCAAATTGATGCAATCAAGTGTCACCACCTCCCAGGGTTCAGTTTGGAAAAACAAAAAAGTTGTCTATTGAGCTAGCTGCACCATGAAGTCTTGTACTTTTGCCAAAGAGACAATATTTTTATTCACACAGAGAACAACCAATGGCCTTAGAGCAAGTACTCTATGATAGATATAACAAACATGAAGGCGATGAATTCCTCAAAATGACAACGCTCTCACTTTTCATATATGTTTTAAATCTTGATGAAGGTATTTCCCAAGATTGAGGACAAAATGGAACCTAGCAACCAAGTGAATTGATATGTCTAAGACATCTATGTAATGAAAATTCAACTAGGGGAATGAAGTCGAGCAAGTGAGAGAGCCTAATCGACCAAGAAAGAGAGATCAACCATGCAAAGAGAAATCAACCAAGTAGATGAATTGAATCAAGTAGGGAAAGGAAGTTGACCCCCAATGTGAAATTGAATAGGTGAGAGGCCACTCGACCAAGCAGGAGTCAAGTCGACAGAGGGAGTTGTGTCGACTAGGTAAGGGAATGAATTCGACCAAGTGATGAAATTGACTAGGTAAGGGAAGTGTGACATTGGTTAGCTAAAGGAGGTGCACCCTCCAAGCCTCATGCATGTCAAGTGCACCCTCTTGGTGATGATCCTACGGTGAGTGTGCCCTTCTGATGATGATTCCAAGGTGAGCATGCAACACTTGATGATAATATCGAGGTTGTCATGCATGACTTGACTCCACTAGTCTAACTTTTGTACAACCAAGTAATAATTGTAGAGACGGTGGCACCCTCATGTAGGGGAGAATATTCTCATCTACGAGAGACCATCTCTGACCAGGGGAACCCAGAACATAGACTAATAAACATAGGATAAGAAATGATAGATGGGTGTGTAATATCTTCAATACCCCCATTGAATGATTACTAGGGAGTATGAATGGGTCTTGACAAGAAGCCATGTTAGGCACCCATTTTACAATGCTTTATTAAAAGACGGAACAACAAAAAAAATAGGAAAGAGGGAAAACCTCATGGGAAACCGCCCCCCCCTCAAGATACAACACTGGAAAAAAAAGGAGGACAATTGATAGGAAATTGTGTTCTTCATCCCAAGGAGGCATCACAAGGATTGAAATCTCTAGTCAGTGAAAGTTTTGATGAAGATTTAGATTTTGTATGGATCTAATGAAGTAAATTCATCAATGAGATGTCTATATCTATCCACTTTCTCTGATTGGAAGGAAGAGGATCAAAATCCCCTTCATTCATGGTAGTTTTCCAACATGGATTCCCTTCATCCTTTGCATAGGCCTAAGGGTTGGATGCCGGAACCATGTAGCAATGCATGGGAATTATTGGTTCTGTGGCTATGAGAGCATGTGGAGCCTCCTCAAATTTGGATCTCATCCTTCTAGGATCGACATGATCATACAAAAGATAATTGATTGTCCATAGGATGGACTATGCCCATTTGGGATGGTTTTAGATCAACAAATGAATGCTCATGTATGTCCGAATCTGATTTGGAAATCATATCTGAAATATGATCTGAGGAAGCTAAGAAGTTGAGAAGCTTGTTCTTGTCTCTTGCATATTCTTCATGACGAAGTTGAGAAGCTTGTTCTTCCAGTGGATTTTCTATGGGCTTTATCTTGGCGTTCTCCAGCATGCATTTTTCATAATCTTGCTTTATCCCGAATAGGACCTCAAATTTGGTCCATACTTCATCTGGAGTTGAGAGTGATACCACATGAAGTTGTATTTTAGGAGAAATAGACATACAAATAAGTTCAAAATCCATAACCTATCTGTTGAGAAAATTATTTTTCTCATTTGCAAAAGTGGCCTATGTTTCTATTGCCATGGCTATTCAATATAAGCCTCTTCTTCTAAGAACAAGAAGAATATTTTCCTTCTAATCAAAGTAATTGTATGACGTAAGAAATGTTGACGACATAAGTAATTCCATTCTTTTTGGTTTCGTCAATCTTCTCTACCTGCAAATGATTGTTTGTGTGCCTTCTTCCTAGCACCTGTGGGCTTTGATACTATGTGAAATTGGGTTGAAACTTGCACAGAGAATCTAGCTAGAAAAAAAGAACACAGAAATTACAAAGTTGAGAGAAGAAGAGAAGAATTTGAGAGAAATAATGAAAGAATTGTATTCCACAATAAATATAAGCTATATTTCAAGGAGTGAATAATTTACAATAAATATAAGCTATATGATAAAACTAATGCACCATAGTAGTCTTCTAGAGAGATGTGGACACACAATGACAAAAACGTGAGTTATCTGCCACCTAGTGCTAGTTAACAGCCATGCAGTCATCAATTAATTGGATCATACAATGGAGTGGAGAGAATCTCATGCATGCACATGTGATGTGCCCTGCAAGCCTCATGCATGTTATGTGATCCCTCTTGCTAATGATCCCAAGGTGAATGCGTCCTCATGGTGATGATCCTAAGGTGAGAATGCAACACTTGTTGATAATACCGAGGTTTACATGCATGAATTAACTCCAGTAGTCTAAATTTCACACAAATGAGTAATGACTGAAGAGAAGGTGGCATCCTCATCTAGGGAATAATTTTCTCATCTAGGGGAGAATATCTCTGACTAGGGTCACCCTCATCATAGACTAATAAAGATAGGATAGGAAATACTAGGTGGGTATGTAATATCTCCAATAGGAAGGAATTACAATGTATGACTATGGGAATGAGGAATTACACAACCAATGAGTGAATTGTAGTCCATACAGAGAATGTACACCGCGTAGATGAGATTAATTGACCCTACCAATAATTAAATTTTATCCTAGAGATATTGTATGGCCTTGGGGAGTTTAAAGACACAAACCAACAAATGAATTTTAGTTTAGGGATGAAATGTTGACATGTAGGAGAGAGATATATTCCAACATCCATAAATAAAATTGTTACCATACAAGTTGTAGGTTGGGAAAATCCTGAACCAACCACAAAAGCAAGAGCTATACCTATGGGACACTACACCCAATGTCACCTCGATGTAGGTCCAACATTTGGGGGGTGACTAAGGTCACTCCTGGGAGGCATTCCTAGAGACCTTAGGGGAAAATGTAAGAGAAGGGGAAGGAAGATGAAAATTCCCCTAGAGGTCAGAAAACTAAATGGAAGAGGAGAAGGAAGATGACCTATAGACCAAGGAAAGCTACCCCAAAAGTATAGTTCTTTGTCGGATGATTATACCTACCCGAGACACAAGAGAAACAAGCATATGTTGCAATATGATCAATTGGAAAAGAAATTTAAACTTGTTGTCCCTAAATAGATATGTTAGTAATAATGTATATCAACAAAGAATGATATCTAAATTAGCATGAAAAGCACAAGACTAGTTAACAATGTCATCAATGAAACTAGCAATTAATTAGGAATCGAGTAAAACACTTTGAGACTGAATTAAGAAGGCTGTTATAAAGTGGATTTCTGCAGTAATATGAAGCCCTAATGGCTGTAGGAAATGCTTGATAATATCAAAGAAATCAACCACTAAAAGTTAGAGATAATTATCCTAAAAGATGCGCCCTAATTAGTAGGTTAGGTGAGTGAAGTTAGGGTGAGATTCTAGGTTTAGTTTGTGAGATATTAGTGGTTAGGGTTTTCTACAACCTAATGGCTGTAGGAAACAAGTTAGTACAACAATGAGAATTTGTGGGAGAAAGGGGGCTCCCTAAGGGAGGAAAAATCCCCAAGGCATCAAAATCACTATCCCAAAGAGACAACTTGAAAATTTCATGTTTACCAAGGAAATAATTTATTTCTCCAATGTGATAAGTAAATGACTAGTGCCTTTAAAAATGGGTTTATGGAGTCAAGAAGAAAGAGACGAAGGTAATACCTCCTATGGGGTGTAAATATTCTTACTCCCCAAGGAAAGTATCTCTAGCAAGGGTTTACGCTAAGAGGGTGTATTCCTTATACTTCTCTTAGAAAACCCTTGTTAAACCAATAACATGTAAGCATAAAGTGATGGAGACTAAGGTCGGGGTGTATGCCCTTATACTTCCCACCTAGCTTTAGCAAATAACCTTGACTTGAAAAATAGATGATAGCAACAATGTAGAAACCTCACCAATTCAATGAAAAAGCTAAGACAAACCACCATAAAAGCTAGAGAAAAGCATTCCAAGACTAGCACATCACTTCCATCAACCAATCATCCAAGACATAGCCATAAACAAAATCACAAGAGAGAGAACTAGCCAAAGAGAGAGAAAATTTCAGTCAAAGAGCCTCTCACAAGAGGGAGAGTTATGTTTTAAATGAGATCTTATGATCTCTATTTCTACAAAATGTCACTAACATAGCTTTTCCACATAATTAAGGGTAAACCAAAAGACTAGGGGTCAACAACCCTAATCTTTCCCCTATTACAAAGTAATATTAAACAATTCACTTTAATTTCACTTTTTCACAAAGAAAAACCCTAGTTATAAGGATGTCACCCCTTTAGGGGACTTTTTGGCACTAGGAGAAGGTCGTTGGTGATGGAGGACTATAGAAAGGCTTCTCAAATCCATGTGTCAAGTATCCAATTATTTTCCTTCATGGTCAAAGCCTCAAGCCCCTCAAAATTTCCTTATGCCAATGCATGTCACCTCACCACCAAACCCTAGCCCCCCTGGGTGATGTCATGCCTCTAAAGGTGACGTTTTGCCTCTCCTAGGAAAAACGTTTGGCATGTGGGGGCTATGTTATGTCGTCCAAGTCATATTCTAGGCCTTCAAAGTTTGATCTCTCTCATCTGGCATGTGGGCCCTTGGTATACACTCGTGGGATTCAAGCCGCATGGAAGCCCAATCTAGGCTTGTTCTTCCAAAACTTTCCACCAACTAGGTCCTGCAAAGACAAATAAGCATGCCCTCCAAGGATCTAAAGTCATAACATTATGATAAGTGAATCCAATCAATAAATGAGCCACCTAATCATGTGCATCAAAGATCATTGTGTCAAGCAATTAAGTGCTCAATGACATTATGCAACTTGTCAAGCTTGAATATGGGAGGGTTGTCGAGGTGTCCTATTGGGTAGATCTTGCCATAGGTCAAGGAGAGTTTCAAAGAGATCCCTCTCTAAGCCATTTAAAGTGGGTGAAGTGGTTAGGGTCAAGACTCAATGGGCATAGGTCTCATGACATACAAGAGGTCGTAGTGTCTCATTCATGGGTGCCTTTTTAGAGGGTGTGTGGTACCTTTGTTTGCAATGCATTTTTTACAAGCCCATTATTTTTCCATTCTTTCTTTCATAATTTTAAGGAAAAGTTGAATGCCACTTCCCTGGCATGGTGTCTAGGTAATGACAATGTCACCCAAAAATACCTATTGGAAATGAGAAGGACGGCTTGTGATGAGTCTCCCTTTCTCTCAGCCATGCAACTAAGATTCACTGCCCTAGCTTGGTGACTAGATGATGGAAATGCCTATACAACTAGATATTCATGGACATGATAGGTCGGCTCGTGATGATACCTCCTATTCTCCAACTAACCTTTTAAGAATTCTTAATCATATTTCTTGCGGGTCCCCCTTTTTTCAAAGATAACTGTTTTATTGCTTTCTTGGGTGATCCATGGGAGAAGCATCTAGAAGGTTCATATATAGTATTTTATCTTTTACCCAACATCAATCCCTCTGGGCATTCGTCCCCTTCTTCCCATAGAATGAGGGACAACCCCTTCTTGGATCAATACACCCTAAAATCCCAATATGTAAGGAGATGGGGGGAAATTGTGATGGAAAGTGGTAATTATGGTAGGGAATGGTATGATGGCTCTTCAAGGGAGTTCCTAGTAGAAAACCCATCACCAAGGAAGACCACTTACTAGGGCACAATGTCAACCACCAATGTGAAGTAGGGAAAAATGCATAATGTCTAAGGATATATCATGAAATCTAAATCAATCTAAGATACAACATACTTAAATTCCTAAAATATTGAAATGATGCTCACCATAATACTGACTTGTACCTCATGGAGCAAGGCCCACTACCTTCTGGAAGCCCGCTGGTGTGGTGGATGCCATATGAAAATCTGTGACCTCTGTGGTGGTGAGAAGGGTCTCCATATGTGAAAAAGGATACTGCTAATCATGTAGTCTCTCAACACTCCATATATGCAACTTGAGGGCCTCAAGCATAATCTCGTTAGTTATCCACAAAATGGGGATAACATCTGGCTCTTACTTGGGGACATGTGCTCGCGGTAGAGTGCATGAGAACCACAACATCTCCTGGTAGACTTGTGCCTGCCAAAAACTCAAAAACAGGGATCAAAGCATCTAGGGTGGTGCTATCACCCTTCATATATATATATATATATAAATCCAAAATGAAAACTAATCTAGAAAAGAAAAAATTTGACATTTTTTCAAAAATTTCTAAGCTAAGCATGAAATCAATATGCAGGTAGAGAAAAATAAATATGAAATGCATCTAAAGTAGTATGAGAAATCAATATGCAAATGTAGGGGAAAGCAAGATGACTTACCTACTTACCTAGGGCATTGGGGCCCTACATATATAGTGATAAGTGACGTTAGGTGAAATCATACAACCAATGCAACCACATGTTCATCATTTCATCAAGATATCTCCCCCTATTCTTAATCATGTGAAAAAACAAAGATAAGTCAAGAACATAATAATCATGAGCATAAACACATATATAATATATCATGAAATAAACTTTATGGAGATGGTGTTGGTTGTGGAGCCTGATTATCTTCCTGATTCAGAGGTTTTTGTTTTCAACCATGTTTATACCCCATGAATACTTTACACCCCTCCATGTGGGGGAGTTGTAGGGGGGGATTTCCTCTCTGCAGGGTCCGGGGGAAAAGCCCCCAAAGGAAAAATTGCCTTGTAAATGTATATTGTAATTTCATAGTAAATTTGGACTGTTCATTATAAGGTTGTAGATTTGACGGTATAAGTTATGTTAGGGTTTTTTTCCCTATAAGGAAACCCTCTTTTATGAGAGAAATGTATTTCAGCTATGGATCATTGTGAATATTGTATTCTGAGAGAGGATACTATGAGAGAAAGAAGAGGAAGTTACAACGGGTGTGTTGTAGGTTGCATCCCTTCATTTGTTGGATAATAAAAAGGAAGGACCTGAAAATTTATCTAGTGGACATAGCCCACACTGGGTGAACCACATATATTTGTGTCTCTATTGTATTGTGTATCTTATATGTTTTATTTCAGTATTTTTTATCTATTTCTCTGCGATCCTATTTTTCTAACAAATGGTATCAAAGCGAAAGGTAGCTCGCAGGAAAAGAGGGTTCTTGGTTCGAGTGGGAGAAATGAAGAAAGATGGAAAGTTTAGTGTCGATAAATTTAACATCAGATGGAAGGTTATTTATATCAGAAGGATCTATTCCTACCATTGGGTGGAATAAAAAAAAAGTCGATGGCCATGAAGGATGAAGAATGAGAGGTTCTCGATAGAAAGGCACTAGGAATGATACGGCTAATCCTAGCAGCATTGGTGGCTTTCAATATTTCAAAAGAAAAGACAATGAAGGAGCTGATGGACGCATTAGATAAACTGTATGAAAAACCCTCGACATCCAATAAGGTATTTCTAATGAAGAGATTATTTCATATGAAGATCTCAGAAGGTGGGTCTGTTGCAGATCATTTAAATGAATTTAATGCAGTTACTAATCAACTAAGTTCTGTAAAAGTGGACTTTGATGATGAGGTCAGGGCTCTTCTAATTTTGTGCTCATTGCCAGGAAGTTGGAACGTCTTGGTCATGGATGTAAGTAACTCTATCTCTGGTTCAAACACTTTAAAATTCGATGATGTTGTTGGTGTTATCCTTTGTGAGGGAATGCGATGGAAAAGAACATGCGAGACATCAGGTAATGTGTTAAACATGGAGAACGGAGGAAGACAAAAGGATAGAGGAAAGGGATCAGGGAACCATGGGAATTATAGGAAGGGAAGATCCAAATCTAGACTGAGAAAGATAGAGTGTTGGAATTCTGGGAAGACATGACATTTGAAGAAAGACTAGAGATCTCCAAAGAAACAAAGAGATGGACAACAAGAGAAAAATTGGGAAGCAAATGTAACAAGTGATGTGTTACAAGATTCTTTGATTCTTTATGTAGATAATATTTCCGAGTCTTGGGTAGTATATTCAAGGGCTTGATTTCATGCCACACCCCATAGGAAACATTTTCTAGATTATGTTCAAGGTAATTTTGGACAGGTTCATTTGGGTGATGATGCACCATGCAAAATTGTTGGAATGGGAAAGGCAAAAATAAAGAAAAGGAATGGAAACCAATGTTTGTTGAAAGAGGTAAGACATGTTCCAGATCTAAGGAAAAATCTAATTTCAACAGGGTAGTTGGAAAGTGAAGGTTGTATATCCTATTTAGAGATAAGACGTGGAAGGTCACCAAAGGATCTCTAGTGATAGAAAAATGAGAGAAGGTAGGTACATCATATTTATGTATTGGTAATAGTGACTCTTCTATCTCGTTAGCTTCTACAGGAGTGGATACAACACTATGACATCATTGGATTGGAAACATGAGTGAGAAGGGGATGCAAATACTTCACAAAATAAATTTGTTGCCAGATCTTAAACAAATTGATTTGGATTTCTGTGAGCATTGTGTTTATGGAAAACATAAGATAGTCAGATTTCTCAGAGTCGAAAAAGAAAAGAAGAGTGAAAGGTTAGAGCTTGTGCATATAGATGTATAGGTACTGGCTCAAGTATCATCTCTTGGTGGCTCTTGTTATTATGTTACTTTGATTGATGATGCAATTAGAAAAACTAGGGTTTATTGCATTTGACAAAATGTGATGTTTTTGATACTTTTAAGAAATGTAAAGATTTCGTTGAGAATGAGACAAGAAAAAGGTTGAAGTGTCTCAGATCAGACAATGGAGGCAAATATTGCAACAAGGAGTTTGATTATTACTTTTCATACAACGAGATTCGTAGAGAGAAGATAGTTCCAGGAACACCACAAGAAAATGGTGTGTCAAAAAGGATGAATAGGACAATCATGAAGCGTGCAAGGAGTATGAGATTGCATGCTGGTTTTTCCTTACAGTTCTGGGAAGATGTTGTAGATACTGGTGTTTACTTAATAAACATAGGACCTTCAAGCTCTTTGGATGGTGGAATTCCATAGGATGCATGGACAAGTAAAAAAGTATATTATTCTTTTTTGAAGACTTTCGATTGTGAAGAATTTGTTCATATTGATAAATAAAATAGAAAAAAGCTTGAGGCAAAATCCAATAAGTGTACCTTTATTGGATATGGTTTTAATGATTTTGGTTATCTATTATGGGATTATGAAAATCACAAAATTATTAGGAGTAGATATGTCATATTTAATGAGAAGGTCATGTACAAAGATCAGTTGCATGGAAATAAATAGGAAAAAAAAAAACTAGAATACACAGTGCCTGATGAGATCATTGAAAAATAAATTCCAAAGGTACCAGAAAATAAAAATGTACAACAACATGAGAAAAAGGTACCTCAAACTCCCGCAAGTGTTGTTAGAACATCTAACAGGTTAAGTAGACCCCTTGAACGATACTCCTTCATTGTATTATTTATTGTTGACTGATTCTAGTGAACTAGAATGTTATGAAGAGACAATGCAGGTAGACACTAAAAATAAGTGGGAGCAAGGCATGAAAGAGGAAATGGATTTGGTTCAGTTTCCTGTAGGAAAAAGAGCATTGAAAAATAAATGGGTTTACAAGTTGAAGGAATAAGATGGAGGTAAAAAGTGATACAAGGGTAGACTTGTTGTAAAGGGGTTTGCACAAAATAAAGGTATATATTTTGATGAAATATTTTCTCCTATTGTTAAAATGAATTCAACAAGGACTATTTTAAGTCTTGTGGCAGTAGAATATTTTCATCTTGATCAGTTAGATGTAAAAACAACTTTTCTCCATGGGGATTTGGAGGAAGAGATTTATATGAAACAACCACATGAGTATGAGGTCAAGGGGAAGAAAAATTTGGTATGCAGGTTGAAGAAAAGCTTGTATGGCCTAAAGAAATCTCCAAGGAAGTTGTATTTGAAGTTTGATAGGTTTATGACAAAACAAGGTTATAGTAGATGCCATTCTAATCACTGTGCTTATTTTAAAAGTCTAGAAAATGGAAGCTATATTATCTTGCTATTTTGTGTAGATGACATGCTTGTTGAAGGTTCTAATATGCAGGATATAAATGTGCTCAAGAAGAAATTATCTAAGTCATTTGCGATGAATGATTTGGGTGCTGCAAAGAAAATCCTTGGTATGAGAATAACAAGAGACAAGAAAAATCGCAAATTGACATTGTATCAGGGTGAGTACATAGAAAAGGTGTTGGAGAGGTTTAAAATGTAGAATGAAAAAATAGTTAGTACACCTTTGTCCAACCATTTAAAATTAACCAAGAAAATGTGTCCCAAGACATAGGAGGAGATAAAATACATGTCCAGGGTCCCTTACTCTTCAATAGTTGGAAGATTGATGTATGCGATGGTTTGCACATGACCAAATATTGCACATGTAGTGGGATTTGTGAGTAGGTATATGAACAATTCAGGTAAAAAACATTGGGATGCATTAAAGTGGATTCTCAAGTATTTGAAAGGTACTGCTACTCATGAATTATGTTTTGGAGGTTCAGACACTATTCTACAAAGATATTTTGATTCAGATATGGAGGGTGATAAAGATCGTAGGAGGAGAACCACAGGGTATTTTTTTACAGTAGGTGGAATAACAATAAGTTGGATTTCAAAACTACAAAAGGTTGTTGCACTTTCAACAATAGAGGCAGAGTATGTTGCTGCTACAAAGGCTAGTAAACAGATGACTTGGTTAGAGAGGTTTATGGAGGAATTGGGAAAGAAGAAAGAGAATAGCAGGTTGTACTATGACAGTGAGAGTGCCATTCATATTGAAAATAAATCATCTTTCCATTCGAAGAATAAGCATATAAAACTCATTTACCATTTCATATGATATGTCTTAGAAGGTGGACATTTGAAGTTGGAAATGATACACACTAGCCAAAATCCTGTAGACATGTTAGTGAAGTTGGAAAAGATACATGCTAGCCAGAATCCTGTAGAATTGAGTTCCTGCTCAGTTTCAGTTGGTATTCAAGCATGAAGGTAAAGATGAGAATTTTTCCAGGTTCAAGAAGGATCATAGTCTAGTATATACAACAACAATGGAGTTGTTGAGATCAGTCTCCAAGTGGGAGATTGTTGGTCGTGGAGCTTGATTATCTTCCTGATTTAGAGTTTTTTGTTTTTAGCCGTGTTTATACCTCATGAAGACTTTACACCCTGAAATAATGTGAACCCTTCCACACGGGGAAGTTGCAGGGGGGGATTTCCCCCCCTGCGGGGGTTCGAGGGAAAACGTTCCCCGAAGGAAAAATTTCCTTGTAAATGTATATTGTAATTTCATAGTAAATCTGGACCGTTCATTATAAGGTCACAAATCTGACAGTAGAAGTTATGTTAGGTTTTTGTTCCCTAGAAGGAAACCATCTTTTATGAGGGAAATGTATTTTGGCTATGGATCAATGTGAATATTGTATTCTGAGAGAGGATAATGTGAGAGAAACAAGAGGAAGTTACAACGAGTCTATTGTAGGTTGTATCCCTTCATTTGCTAGATAATAAAAAGGAAGGACCTATACATTTCTCTGGTGGACGTAGCCCACACTGGGTGAACCATGTATATCTATGTCTCTATTATATTATATACCTTCTGTGTTTTATTTCCACATTTTATTTTATTTTATTACTTCGGGATCTTGTTTTTCTAACAGATGGGTGGGAGGGAGGAAATATTGCTAGAAAGAGAAACCATCATCCCGATCATCTTGCCAGAAAGTGTAGCCACAAGCCTAATCAATCCATCTTTGAAGAGGGATACCATATATAGATGACGAATCGTCTTCATATTCACTCAAAAAATCATTGCTCCTTGAAGGATGAGAAAGGATAAGAGATCCCAAGAAAACCTGTTGATATCCCAAACAAGGGGAAATGCGGTAAGGCACAACCTCATGTCTAGTATAAAATTCTTCCCTCGGATTCAAGAAACGCTGCTTATTTATCTGTAAATCCCCACAAAATGTCTCAACATGAAAGTAATTCCAATTGGTAGCATGGACCTTGGAGTTCTTTGGGTGGTCCACGACATGGTGTCTATCAAAATATGAGTATGATGAATGAAAATCCTCATGGAACAAGTCTACATCCTCAAAAGGGTATGTATCAAGGGATGACTGAAGATCATCGTAATTATGTTGCAACAAGTCATCCTTGAAGAGGTAGAACACATATAAAACTCTATCATCACCTGGTTGCCAAATATTTGTATCATACACACATGAAGAACAATCTTCTAAAAATGACACCCCCTCTACCTGAGAGCTATCCTCAATGTCATAAATGGGGTCTCTATCAAATTTGAGACAACCAAGATCTGATTTGTGTCTTCCAGTCTGTATGAAAGTGACTATAGGATCATCAACCATATCGAAGGGTACTTATTAATACCATTAATATGACTGAAAATGAACATCTTTTCATCTTCATGTGCATGAGGAGTAGAAGCATGGATGTCTTCAATTGGAACTAAATAAGGTTGGAAAACCTCGCCTTCATCAAGAAAGATCAAAGATAGCGGTGCCTTAATATGTTTCTCTTTATCATTATTATTCTTTCTTCTTGTGGACAAGCCCCTCCATCGCCTCTTCATCACAAGAGGCTTGATTCTTAGTGCATAGTTCTTTGCTTGATTTTCTTCAAGGGGATCTATCATATCCAAGGTTTCCTCTCATACTTATTCACTTTCGATATCATGGAATAAAGTATTATCAAGGTCTTCGAAAGGGTCAAAACTCATTGTGTTCTCTTATTGATGAGGTTCTTAATATGTCTATTCTTCGAACACTTCTTCATTGTCAAGGGAAGGAAACAACTCTCTTATGCAATTCATGATTTCTTTAGCATATTTATTATCAGCCTTCTCCTTTTCCTTTTGTAATAATGCCATCGTTGAGTCACAATAAGTTTTGGATGAGGGTTCATCCCATGGTGCCATAATTCCATTGACTGAAAAGACACCTCAAAGGATTCACTGGGTGATATTAAGTCTCACCAAAGGAGGAAATGGGAAAGGAGGAAAGGTGGGTTCATGGAAGGTGGAGTTTCCAGATGAGATTCAATAATATTTCATCAAGAAAGGTGGAAAGGGAATGTCCCTTTAATGCAGTCTACAAACAAGTTAAGGGATATAGGTTTTGGGAGGAAATATTGCCAAAGTGTCGTTAGGGCATGAAGAGGATTCAAAATCCTCCCCGACAAAGAGGTCAAAATTTTATCACACAAGTTTTTAGAATGGGAAAATCCCGTCCCAACCACAAGATCAAGTGCTATAACTATGGGACACTACACCCAATGTCACCTCGATGTAGGTCCCGCACTTGGGGAGTGAATAAGGTCACTCCTGGGAGGCAATCCAGGAGACCATAGGGGAAAAGCTAAGAAAAGGGGAAGGAATATGGAAATTCACCTAGAGGCCATAAAACTAAGTGGAAGAGGAGGGGAAGGAATATGACTTGTAGACCAAGGAAAGATGCCCCAAAAGTATAGTGCTTTGTCGGATGCTTATACCTACCTGAGACACAATAGAATCAAGCATATGTTGCAATATGATAAATTGGACAAGAAATTTAAACTTGTTTTCCCTAAATACAACTGTTAGAAATAATGTATATCAACAAAGAAATATATCTAAATCAGTGTGAAAAGCACAAGACTACTTAACAATGTCATTAATGAAACTAGCAATTAATTGTGAATCGAGTAAAGAACTTTGAGACTGAATTAAGAAGGTTGTTATAAAGTGGATTTCTGTAGTAATATGTATCCCTAATGGTTGTAGTAAATGATGGATAATATCATATAAATCAGCCACTAAAAGTTAGATATTATTATCCCAAAACATGCTCCTTAATTGGTAGGTTAGGTGAGTGAAGTTAGGGAGAGTTTCTAGGGTTTGTTTGTGAGATATTAGTGGTTAGGGTTTTATACAACCTAATGGTTGTAGGAAACAATTTAGTACATCAATGAGAATTTTTGGGAGAAAGGGGATGCCCTAAGAGAAGAAGAAACCCCAAGGCATCAAAATCACTATCCCAAAGAGATGACTTGAAAATTTCATGTTTACCAAGGCAGGAATTTATTTCTCCAATGTGATAAGTAAACGAGTAGTTCCTTTAAAAATGGTTTAATGGATTCAAGAAAAAATGAGATATAGGTACTACCTCCTAGGGGGTGTAAAACCTCTTACTCTCCAAGGCAAGTATCTCTAGCTAGGGTTTATGCTAAGAGGGTGTATTCCTTTATACTTCTCTTAACAAACCCTTGTTAAACCAATAACATGTAAGCATAAAGTGATGGAGACTAAGGTGGGGGTGTATTCCCTTATAATTCCCACTTAGCTCTAGAAAATAACCTTGAATTGAAAAATAAATGATAGCAACAATGTAGAAACCTCACCAATTCAAGGAAAAAGCTATGACAAACCACCATAAAAGCTAGATAAAATCCTTCCAAGACTAGTGCATCACTTCCATCAACCAACAATACAAGACATAGCCATAAACAAAATCACAAGAGAGAGAACTAGCCAAAGAGAGAGAAAATTTCAGTCCAAGAGCCTCTCAGAAGAGGGATAGTTATGTTTTAAATGAGATCTTATGATCTATATTTATACAAAATGTCACTAACATAGTTTTTCCACATAATTAAGGGAAAACCAAAAAACTAGGGGTCAACAATCCTAATATTGCCTCTTTTTCAAAGAAATATTAAATAATTCACTTTAATTTCACTTTTTCACAAAGAAAAACCCTTTCTATAAGGACGTCGCCCCTTTAGGGGGCATTTTGGAACTGGGAGAAGGTCGTTGGTGATGGAGGAGTGTAGAAAGGATTCCCAAAGTTACATGTCAAGAATCCAAATAGGTTACTTCATGGTCAAAGCCTAAATTCCCTTAAAATGTCCTTGTGCCAATGCATGTCACCTCACCACCAAACCCTAACCCCCCTAGGTGATGTCATGCCTCTTAAGGTGACATTTTTCCTCTCCTATGAAAAACATTTGGCATGTGGGGGCTAGGTCATGTCGTCCAAGTCATCTTCCAAGCCTTCAAAGTTTTATCTCTCTCATCCGGCATGTGGGCCCTTGACATCCACCTATGGGCTTCAAGCCCCATGGAAGCCCAATCTAGACTTGTTCTTCTAATAATCTCCACCAACTAGGTCTTGCAAGGACAAACAAGCACACCATCCAAGGATATCAAGTCATAAAACCATGATAAGTGAATCCAATCAATAAATAAGCCACCTAAGCATGTGCATCAAATATCACTGTGTCAAACAATTAAGTGCTCAAAGACATTAATCGACTTGTCAATCTTTAATATGTGAGGGTTGACAAGGTGTCCTATTGGGTAGATATTTCTCTAAGTCAAGGAGAATTTCCAAGAGATCTCTCTCTAATCCATGTAAAGTGGGTGAAGTGGCTAGGGTCAAGAATTAATGGGCATAGGGATCATGACATACAAGAGGTCATAGTGTCTCATTCATGTGTGCCTTCGTAGAGGGTGTGTGGTACCTTTGTTTGCAATGCACTTTTTCCAAGCCCATTATTTTTCCATTCTTTATTTCATAATTTTAAGGAAAACTTGAAGGTCACTTCCCTGGTGTGGTGTCCAAATAATGACAATGTCACCCACAAATACCTAATGGAAATGAGAATGTTGACTCATGATGAGACCTCCTTTCTATTAGCTATGCAACTGAGAGTCACTACCCTGGCTTGATGACCAGATGTAGAAATGTCATACCACTAGATATTCATGGACATGATAAGACGACTCATGATGAGACCTCTTATCCTGCAACTAACATTTTAAGCATTCTTAATCATATTTCTTGTGGGTCTCCCTTTTATAAAAGGTAAGTGTTTTATTTCTTTCGTGGGTGATCCCTAGATGAAGCATCTAGAAGGTTCATATATAGGATTTTATATTTTACCCAACATCAATTCCTCTAGGCCTTCAATTCCTTCTTCCCATAGAATGAGGGACAACCTCTTCTTGGGTCAATACACCTAAAAATACCAAGAGTTAAGGATATGGGGGGAAATTGTGATGGAAAGTAGTAATTATGCTCGGGAATGGACAATGGATCTTCAAGGGAGATCCTAGTAGCAAACCCGTTCCCAAGGAAGACCAATTACTTGGGAACAATGTCAACCACCAAGGTGAAGCAGGGAAGAATGCATAATGTCCAAGCATACATCATGAAATCTAAAGCAATATAAGATACACTACATTTAAATTCCTTAAATATTGAAATGATGCTCACCATAATACTTACTTGTATCTCATGGAGCAAGGCACATGACCTTCCAGAAGATAACTGGTGTGGTGGATTCCATTTGAAAATATGCGACCTCTGTGGTGGTGAGAAAGGTCTCCATCTATGCAAAATGATATTGCTAGTCATGTAGTCTCTCGACACTCCATATCTGCAAACTGAGGGCCTCAAGACATAATCTCCTTAGTTATCCATAAAATGGGGATACCAAAACTAAATTAGCAACTCCCTATGGAAATGAAATGGATTTTTAATAACAACCATCGATCTGTAAGATTGGATGAACATCCAATAGAGGAGTTTTACTAGCTATTGGATTTCACCATTTTCTACTGGAGAATGGAATTTTATGTGCACTTGAAAGAGTTAAAGAAGGGAATAAGTTCTCACATCATCAAGAAAAAATAGGAAACGATTAAATACAAAGGGTTTCTTCCAATAAATCACATACAAATTCCAATGTATAATTTAACATAAATGTCACATATACTTTACCATAAAAATCCATTGAATAAAAATTTAAATGAAAATACATGACACAATGATAAAATCACACACATAATTGACACATAGATTTCACCCTGGAAATGCAAATGGGAAAATTAGCTTCAAATGGTTTCTCAACTTTCATTAAGACAATATGATGCAAATGTAAAAGTGGAATAAGAAAATATGACGCAAATGAACTTCTCTCTAAAGTGTACAAGAAGAACTCAGTTCTTGTCCCAATCTTCCATGATAGTGTTGAGGGAGTCTTGTAATTCTTCAAATTCCTTCTTTACCAATGGAAATAGTTTGGTAGAGGTATCAAAATTATTCTCCATCTCTCTCATCCTTTAATTGAACATTTGGACCTATTCCTTCAAGTGTTGGTTTTCTTCTTGAAGATGAGCATTGATGACCCTTAAATCTTCCAAACTATCTTTGCTTTATTTACCCATGCAGAGCCTCCAAGGTTCTAATAGTTGCATAATGACCAAGGATTCAACCACTCTGATACCAATATGATATGTAAACAAGGGAATTATATCCCACTCACTTCACCAACATCAATATCATGTAGAAGTTTATTTATGAAGTTTGTTTTAAGTCTTGTACCAATATCGTCTCATCAAATGAGCCATCTTCGCCCATGATTGATCATAGTTATTACCTTAGTGGATTAAATTTAGAGGTACAAAATCCTACAAGAAAAAGAGCTAGGCATTCTAACTTCTACATTACATGTAATTCCAAGGACACACCTCAGTTTTCTTGTGTGAGGATAATTTCTTTTGAGCAAGAGAGAGATACTAAAAATTCATTCCAATGGAGATATTGCAGGACCAACTTAGAGGCATGAAATGAAAACCTCATTTATGGAGCATGTTCATTTTGGTGGTACTTTGAGTAGTGAGACCCACTATTCTATAGAAACTAGTGTATTATTGGTTGCAACTATTACAAATGGGACCGGTGAATGTGTTCCTCAAACTAATGCAATCAAGTGTCACCACCTCCTAGGATTCAATTGAAAAAAATAAAGAAATTTTCTATTGAATGAGATGCAACATGAAGTCTCATACTTATCCCAAAGAGACAATATTTTCATTCACAAAGAGCACAACCAATGGCCTTGGTGCAAGTAATATCAGATAAAGATAATGGATATGAAGGTGATGAATTCCTCAAAAGAAAATGCTATCACTTTTCATATATATTTTAAATATTCATGAAGGTATTTCCCAAGACTTGGGATTAAATGGAACCTAACAACCAAGTGAATTTCCCTGACAAAGATTTCCAACCAATGAAAATTCGACCAGGGGAATGAACTCAACTTATCCAATGTGAAGTTGAGAAACTAAGAGAGCCCAACTGGACATGAAAGAGATATTGATCAGGAAAAGAGAAATCAACTAGGTATATGAATTGAATTGACTGAGTAAAGGAAAACAACTCCCAAACTAAAATTGACTAGTTGAGAGGCCACTTGACCAACCAAGTGTTAAGTTGACCAAGGAGGACTTGAGTCAACCAAGTAAGGGAAGGAATTCATCCAAGTGATGAAATTGGCCAGGTAAAGGAAGTGATTATAATGTACGACCGTGGGAATGATATTTACACAATCGATGAGTGAATTTTAGTCTAGTATGAGAACAAACAACGCATATGCTATATTAATAGACCCAACCAAAAATTATATTCCAGTCTTGGGATATCGTACATTCATGAGGAGAGTGTAAGGCCCATGGGGAGTGTAAAGACACCAACTAGCAAATGAATTTGAGCCTAGCGAATGAAATAGAAAATTTTAGGGGAGAGAAATACACCAACAACCATAAATAAATCAGATTAGCAACTCACTATGGAAATGCAATGGCTCTGTAATAGAAGCCATCAATCTATGAGACTGGATGGGAATCCAACAAAGGAGGTTTAGTAGTTGTCGGATTTCATCATTTGGTAATAAAAAATGTAATTATAAGTGCACTTGAAATAGATAAAGGTGGGAATGGTTTCTCACACCATCAAGAAAACACAAACAACGATTAAATACATAGAAATAATTCCATTTTTTTGAACTATATATAAAAAATTCACCTTAATCTGGGCCCTGATGACCGAGCATGACATAAATATTTAAAAACCATTAACTTCTGTTTTCTATAAAATTTAAGCATAATTGGGTAGTGGCCCTCACTGGATAATTTGTAGCCTTCGTCATTTTAGACATACTCAAATTTCATCTGATTATGAGTTTTTTTACTCATGTTATAGACAAAACAAGTTTTTGGCTCCAAACTCTTTTTAATACTCGTCTATCTTTCTCCTTTCTTTTCTCTTCTCTTTTCCTTTTCTTCATTTCCTCTTATTCTCTTCCTTCTTCTTCTTTCTTTCTTTTTTATTCTTCTTTCTTATCCTTTTCTTTTCTCTTCTTATTTTCCTTTTCTTTCTTTCCTCTTCATTCCCATGTGGAGAAATACCCATGGGGAGGAATATAACACCCACTCTTGCAAGTCATCCAACATCCGGTGTCTCCGCATTCTACAAGTCTTTGGGACTTAGATAATTTTCCATCATCCATGTGGAGGAATACTCATGCAAACGAATAGGACACCCACACCTGCAACTCTTTTTATGTCTTGCATCTCACATTCCTCATTCCACAAGTCTTTGGGACTTAAATGATCTTACAATAATCCATGGGGAGGAATAACCATATGGAGGATTAGGACACCCACACTTACAAGTCTTTTGGCATCCCACATACTGAATTTTGAATTCTGCAAGTCTTTGGGATTTAGCCATTTTTTAAATAATCCATGTGGAGGAATACCCATGAAGAGGAATAGGACACCCACACCCACATGAATTTTGGCATCCTACATCTCATATTCCACATTCTGCAAGTCTTTGGGAATTAGCCTATTTTCCAATGCCCCATACTACTAGCACCCAATATTGACACTGTAGACCTACCATTGTGGACCTTCCACCATGTAGCTACCACCATGGTAATCCATGTCACCTCTGCCATTTCACCTGACACGTGGCCTCCACATCACTAGGTAGGAAAAATTTCCCAATTTTCCAAAAATTTCAAAAGTTCCCTACTTTTAACAAATGACTAATTTTTGGAATTTCTCCCTAGTCACCATCAAATCTTTGTAATTAAGCTTCCCATTGATAATTTCATCCCTATTCATGTCAATTTGACCTATAAACCCATCCCTCAAACATTTCCTTTCGAAATTCCACTGATTACTTACCAAAAATTGGGGTTTTCACCCAATTTCACCTATTTTTTCTGCCCAACCTGCCATGGTTTTATAATTCATGCCCTCCCATGACAAATTCAACCTTCTTATGGTTAAATTGACACATATTCTTGTCCATTCGACAATTTTGAGCACTTTTATCTTGGAATTGACATTATAATGTACCCAAATCTCTAGTGTGGACCACATCACTACAAAATAGCTTTGATATTACATTGTAACATACCATATTCTAAACCACATCACTGCAAAATAGATTTGATACCACATTGAAACATATCCATACCTCTAGTTTGGACCACATCACTTGAAAATAGTTCTAATACCACATTGTAACATACCGAGACCTCTATTTTGAACCACATGATTGAAAAATAGCTCTGATACCACATTGTAACACACTCAAGACTCACCTCTTGGCATATGTCACTCTAATTCACTATGTCACATATGGGATATTCAAATTTTCTTTTACTTAGTTCATGATTCCTTTGATACCAATAATATTTATTTCCAACAAGGCTCTAATACCCATCTATAATATTATTCCTTACATATGAAACACTTATATAGTCCTAATAGATTATAATTCCATGCATAACTTATGAAGAACACATATTACCATTAAAAAATATAAACATGCAAAATAATAGCATAATTAAAAATACACATTGTTTAACATAAGAAACACATAACATAAAACTTATATTTTTGTAAAAACACCAACTAGTTGTAGACCTCACGTTTTCCACCCAACCATATACACTACTATTTTAGAACTCTCAATAACATGTAACCCCCAATATGGGGATATGACTCCACCAGGGAAAAGTGTTTCTAACCCAAATAAGGTCTCATAGTTAACAACAACAATGGCTAGGCCAAGGCACCAACTCTAGTAGCAATTGAAACACACAACTTCCCATTCCCCATCATCCTGCACAACCCAATAAAGTGAAACCCCTTCTCTACACCGCAATCCCTTGGGCTATCCCACTTCCCTTATAGGGATCTAGCTCAAGATGGTTAGGAATTATTAGAGCAATATGGCTCCAGGAAATTTAGCTGCACTCAGGAGCATCCAAGTTTCATCCAATCCTGACAACTAGGAAAACCTATTCCCAACACTTCTCCTTCCAAGGCTCCATACTTACCCACGGAAACCTAAGGAAAATTGCACACCCAAATTGTAATGTCCCCACTTTGGGACATCATTATATTACATAGTGTTATGATGACCAGAGTAGCCAGATGGAGGTTATAGAGAGTACATGGGCTATTGAGGGGTTTTTTGGGGTTAGGCTTGCATCACTCATCTTATTTTATCATCATGATCCATTCCTCACAACTTGGCTTTGGTTTCGTTGCATTTCGACGATTTCCATAATTTTGAGTTATTTTGGGCTATATGTTAATTAAATTCACTAAGGAGATCATATTGGGAATAATACTTGGAGGAAAATCTTAGTGTAATAACTCATTGGAATCGGGAGGAATAACACTACAAGATAGGATGATGAGAAGTGACTTTCAGTGGCTAGGGAAGCCAAAAGGAGAGATACACTACTTTTTAGAGATAAAATGGTTAATTAATTAATTAAAGCGATTTATTTAATTAATTAATAATTAAATAAAGTAAACGTCACTTGGAGAGACAAGGTGAGCATGGAGGATAAAAGAGAGACATGGGCCTCTATTATCTAATTATGTTGTTCATCATTTTGATGTCTGTCTTCTTGCTAGAGAGCCCATGCACTTGGGGGTTTTGAGGGTTTTGACTGAACAAACCCTAGAGAACAACTCGGGGGTGAAAGATCCCACCTTTCTTGATCCAAGATTGGCCAAGGAGGTGAAATATTCCTCCCTCACCATTCTACATCAGTTACCATTAAGTTCTTGAGGCAATTGAGGAGACATGGCACGTTTCTGGTAGATTTCTGCAGAGCTTGGGCGCACTTTATTGACTAAGGAGTTCGTGGAGATTAGCATACTTCATATCTGAGAGATTTCTCACTTCAGGAGCATTGGCCATCATTAGGTCATCTTTCCTTACTATTTGGTGGAGGTTTTGATGCTATATTCATCATTCTCTGATTGGTACGAGTTTACAGGAGGAGGGCGCATCTATCTTAGGAGATATTCAGTTGGAGGGTTTGGATCTATTGAAACCTTCCAAGGATCACTTATTTTGTTCATACACCTTCATATCTATAAGTTTTCAGCTTACTTGTGTAGCTTGGGGTTCATATGTATTTATTGTGGAGTTGGAGGAGTTTACTCTTCAGGGGGTGCACTATCCATAGGAGTTCTTGTGTTCTGGAGGGGGAGATTTTTTCATATAGTTTGGAGACTTGGCATAGGGGTTTCCCATCCCCCAATCTACCTTTTTGCAGTGGGTTTCAGTTGGTTGGAGGTCATTTCCTTGGCGGCCAAATTCTTGGTCACTTACAGCCAGTGAGGGCACATTACATTGGAGGGGACACAACATAACAACACAAGATTGAGTGGGATCATCTAGATCTTTCGTATGAAACTAGGAGGACTCTTGGGAGGTCCTATATTCACCATTCCATTCTACTTTGGAGGCACTATCAACAACAGGCCTCATGCTCTTCTTTGTATTACAAATTTGCTCCATTTTGTATGAGGAGAACCATATATTATTAATAAATAAGATTGGAGGTATTTTGGCTATTTACTGTGTTATTGATCTTGAATATTGTTAAGTATATTCCATTTTATATCTAAATCATTTACTTGTTTCAAACAATCTAACAAACCATCATAATAGACCCTAGCACAACTTAAGCAGACAAATTTGCAAAGTGTTTGACAAAATGCCACAACCAGAAAAAACACATAAAAATTAATTAAAATGAAACGTTCCTGGCATCTTGGATTGGGAACATTATAGTGGTATCAGAGCATTGATCCTCCCAGCTAGTGGGGATTCACACATGCATCTTGATATTAGAATTCTGCTAGCCCGAGGGGTCTTCCATAGGGAGAAATGGATAAAGATGAATGGGATCTAGCCATGCATGAGTTGATAGCAAACATACAAAATACTGGACAACAATGGAGAAGATGGATGGAAGAACAAAGCACTCTTACAACCATTAGGAGCAAGAAAATTTTCTACAGCTGTAAAGTGCCCTGGGAACCAGATCATAGATGTAGGGGTAAAGGTAAGAGGCAAATTATTGAGATGCACTATGACAGTGAGGATGAGGAAGTACATGGGGATGCAGCCATAGATTCATATTTAGAGAAGTTCGAGGAGACTAGTGACTCTTGCACACTTGGGTAGGATAGTGACCCTTGCACATTGGAGGGATAGTCAGATGGACAAGATGATAACACCTATGCTTTAGCAATCATATCACATAGTGTTGATGATGTTACACTTCAGCAGAGTGGTGACACTAGTGAATATTCACACGTGTTAGCACCTAGACATGATGAGCTTCCTATATTCACCATTCCATTCTACTTTGGAGGCACTATCATCCATAATAACCATTCTCTTCTTTATATTTCAGATCTGCTCCATTTTGTATGAGGACAACCATATATTATTAATAAATTAGATATGAGGTATTTTGGTTATTTGTTGTGTTATTGACCTTGCATCTTGTTGAGTATATGCCATTGTTATATCTACATCATTTACTTGTTGCAAACACTCTAACAAACCATCATAATAGACCCTAGCGCAAATCAAGAAGACACATTTGCAAAGTGTTTGACAAAATGACACAACCAGAAAAAACACATAAAAATTAATTAAAATACAATGTTCCTGGAATATTGGATTGGGAACATTATAGTGGTATTAAAGCATTGATCCTCCCATCTAGTGGGTATTAGCGCATGCATCTAGATCTTAAAATCATGCTAGCATGAGGGGTCTTCCATAGGGATAAATGGATAAACAGGAATGGGATCTAGCCATGCATGAGTTGATAGAAGACGTACAAAATACTGGAGAATGATGTAGAAGATGGATGAAAGAATAGAGCATTCCTACACCCATTAGGAGTAGGAAAATTTTCTATAGCTGCAAAGTGCCTTGGAAACCAGATCATAGATGTAGGGGTAAAGGTAAGAGGAACATTATTGAGATGCACTATGACGATGAGGATGAAGAAGTACATGGGGATGCAACCATAGATTCATATTTAGAGAAGTTCGAGGAGACTAGTGACTCTTGCACACTTGGGGAGGATAGCGACCCTTGCGCATTGGAGGGACAGTCATATGGACAAGATGATAGCACCTGTTCTTTAACAGTCATATCACATAGTGTTGATGACCTTACACTTCAACACAATGGTGACACTAGTGAATATTCACACTTGTTAGCACCTAGACATGATGAGATTCCTATATTCACCATTCCATTCTACTTTGAAGGCACTATAAGCCACATGCATGATTCTCTTCTTTGTATTTCAGATATGCTCCATTTTGTATGAGGACAACCATATATTATTAATAAATCAGATATGAGGTATTTTGGTTATTTCCTGTGTTATTGATCTTGCATCTTGTTGAGTATATGCCATTGTTATATCTATATCATTTACCTACTGCAAACAATCTAACAAACCATCATAATAGACCCTAGCACAACTCAAGAAGCAAAAATTGCAAAGTGTTTGATAAAATGCCACAACCAGAAAAAACACATAAAAATGAATTAAAATGCAATGTTTTTGGCATCTTGGATTAGGAACATTATAGTGGTATCAGAGCGTTGATGTTCCCATCCAGTGGGGATTAGTGCATGCATCTAGAGGTTAGACTCCTGCCAGCCTGAGGGGTCTTCCATAGAGCTAAATGGATAAACAGGAATGGGATCTATCCATGCATGAGTTGATAATAAACATACAAAATACTGGAGAATGATGTAGAATATGGATGGAAGAACAAAGCACTCCTACACCCATTAGGAGCAGAAAATGTTTCTATAGCTGCAAAGTGCCCTGGGAACCAGATCATAGATGTAGGGGTAAAGGTAAGAGACACTTTATTGAGATGAACTCTGACGATGAGGATGAGGAAGTACATGGGGATGCAACCATAGATTCATATTTAGAGCAGTTCGAGGAGACTAGTGACTCTTGCACACTTGGGGAGGATAGTGACCCTTGTGCATTGGAGGGATAGTCATATGGACAGGATGATAACACATGCGCTTTATAAGTCATATCACATATTGTTGATGAGCTTACACTTCAACAGAGTGGTGACACTAGTGAATATTCACACGTGTTATCACCTAGACATGATGAGCTTCCTATGGTGACTATGACACAGTTGGCACCTTCTCAGACACCTATGATAGCCATGGTTTTGATTCCACTGTAATTTTCCCAAGCCAATATGACAGGAACATCTCATTTTTCATTGATTTTTATGGAATTTTTGTTTGTGACATTTTTCAAACAATTTGCAAATTTGTCTTCTTGAGTTGCGCTAGGGTCTATTATGATGGTTTGTTAGAGTTTTTGCAGCTTACTTGTGCAGCTTGGGGTTCATATTTATTTATTTGTGGAGTTGGAGGAGTTCACTCTTCAGGGGGGGGTGCATTGTCCATAGGCTTCTTGTGTTCTGGAGGGGGAGATATTTCCATATAGTTTGGAGACTTGGCATAGGGGTTTCCCATCMCCAGGTATACCTTTTTGCTATGGGTTTCAGTGGGTTGGAGGCCATTTCCTTGGAGTCCGAATTATCGGTCACTTACAACCAGTGAGGGCGCATTACACTATAGGGGACACCACATAATAACAAAGGATTGAGTGGGATCATCTAGATCTTYGGTATGCCTCTTGGAGGACACTTAAGAGGTCCTATATTCATCATTCCATTCTACTTTGGAGGCACTATCAACCACATGCATCATTCTCTTCTTTGTATTTCAGATTTGCTCCATTTTGTATGAGGACAACCATATATTATTAATAAATCAGATTTGAGGTATTTTGGTTATTTCCTGTGTTATTGATCTTGCATATTGTTGAGTATATGCCATTATTATATCTACATCATTTACTTGCTGCAAAAACTCTAACAAACCATAATAATTGACCCTAGCACAACTCAAGAAGACAAATTTGCAAAGTGTTTTACAAAATGCCACAATGAGAAAAACACATAAAAATTAATTAAAAAACAATATTCCTGGCATCTTGTCTTGGGAACATTACAGTGGTATCAAAGTGTTGATCCTCCCAACTAGTGGGGATTAGCGCATGTATCTAGAGCTCAGACTCCTACCATCCTGAGGGGTCTTCCATAGGGAGAAATGAATAAATAGGAATGTGATATAGCCATGCGTGAGTTGCTAACAAACATACAAAATATTGGAGAATGATATAGAAGATGGCTAGGAGAACAAAGCACTCCTACACCCATTAGGATAAGGAAAATTTTCTACAGCTACAAAGAGCCTTGGGAACTAGATCATATATGTAGGGGTAAAGGTAAGAGACACATTATTGAGATGCATTATGAGAGTGAGAATGAGGAAGTACATGGGGATGCAACCATAGATTCATATTTAGAGCAGTTCGAGGATACTAGTGACTCTTGCACACTTGGGGAGGATAGTGACCCTTGCACATTGGAGGGACAATCATATGGAGAGGATGATAACACATGTGCTTTAGTAGCCATATCACATAGTTTTGATGACCTTACACTTCAGCAGAGTGGTGACACTAGTGAATATTCACACATGTTATCACCTAGACATGATGAGCTTCCTACGGTGACTGTGACACAGTTGGCACCTTCTTAGACACCTATGATAGACATGGAACATGAGGATATGAGTGGAATTTTTGATATAGTGGTGGAGCCCTGTGTGAGGATTGCACACCTAGGACAGGTGGAACTGCATGAGAGATATGACGTGGAGACAATGGACTTTACACATACCTATCAGTATGAGGAGAGTGAGTCACCTCTTTTTGGGACTACATTGTTTGATTAGACTGTGGAGACATACAATTTGAGGGGACACTTACTTCTAGGATTGGTATGCAGTGATGAGGATTCATTCCTTATTGGTCGGGATGACCATAGCACATGTCTGGACACATCTATATGGGATCTAGGCACAAATGATAGTAGCAGGGTGAGTGCATAGGAGGATACATATACCCATACATGATACAGTGTGATTCAGATGAGGATAACAGTTGGTGATGGTGTGCAGTGGCATACAGGAGGTCCCAATAGAAAAATAGAAAGTGGGAAGTTCAGTACCTTACCTTTTGTAGAGAGTGTTGTTGGGGATTCCATGGGTGACAATAGCAGTGAGGGGCCTGAGGTAGCACATCAACAGGACAATGATCAAGAGTCATGGCACTTAGCATGATAGTTGAGAGTCAGTGAGGAAATTATCATGGAAACCAATAGATGCATTGAGAACACACATGCATTGGTAGCAGATTATTGCTGGAGGGAATTGATGGCACATGATAGCTCAAATGGCGGACCTGCCATGGATGAATTTCATACTCTTTGGGAGAGAGTGACCATGATGAGGTTCGACTACCAATAGTTTTTGATGCACAAATATTACCTATTGGAGGTTGGAAATATGTATCATAGGGCCTTGAGGGAGTAGGAGCTAGAGGTGGACCGACTCACTCATGAGGGGGTGAGCACATGAGGATTCTTGAAAGGCACACAGATATCCCTTCAGGAATCATATTCTAGATCAGAGGAGATCCTTGATCATATTAGACAAAGATCCACTACATCTATCTTAGCAGAGAGTCAGATATATCCTTCGACCACATTGCTAGAGGATGTTGGTGGTTTAGCAGAGGAGAAACAGTTGATGGAGGAGCATGAGGAGTACCCAGGATCACTAATGAGTATGGAGAGATATGATACAGAGGAGAAGGAGGATGTCCATGTGTCACAAGAGCTACCCTACATGAGTATCTTTGAGACAATCGAGCAGTCACATACGCATAGAGACTCCAGAGCAAGGGGAAGTTATGAGGGCACTTCCATTTGTGTCCCAATATTGGTTGACCTTCATGTAGAGGTTGAACTAGTAGTACACCCATGACCCATGATGCTATAGGAGTATACAAGAGATTACATGAGTATTCGGGAGTATACAATGGTGAGTTATAGTACATAGAGACATGCAAAGGTGTGCAGTGGGATTCAGAGGGACGTATTGGATTGTAGGGAGGAGACACACTTAGTGGAGCATGAAGATACCTCTCCCTTGCAACAACACATATTTCTGAGAGATCACCTTCACAATATAAACAATTGCATGAGAGATGAGGGATGGGGAGTGGTTGACCAACAGTTGGAGGAGTTACCCCTGGTTGTACTGATGATTTGGGTTCAGTGATGAATACAGGCACTACTACATTTGGGTCAAATTCCGACGGTGCATTCGACGCAATTGCCACTTTCTATTGTCGGAAGACCGACAAACCTTGAACCCCCTCAAACGTCATTTCACATGACGTCGGTTTTCCGACGACCTAGTTTTCATCTGTATTGTGACGTTGCAAACATGGCAAGGCCGACGTTTCAAACGTGGAAAGTGAGACGTTGAAAAAGTGGTAAGAACGATGTTTCAAAAGTGGCAAGTGAGATGTTGCAAACGTGGCAAGTGAGACGTTTCATATGTGGCAAGACCGACGTTTCAAATGTGGCAAGTGAGACGTTGCAAATGTGGCAAGTGAGACGTTTCAGACGTGGCAAGAGAGACATTTCAAAGGTGGAAAAAGAGATGTTCTTAAGGTGGCAAGAGAGACATCTAAAACGTGGGAAGAGCGACGTTAAGAGGTATCATCTCCGACGTGGTTGCTATGGGAGCGACACTCCAAGATGTCGCAATAGCGACCTTCTTGTAGGTATTTAAAAAAAAAATACAATATCAGTACTAAGAGGGACAGGTACATTAACCTTTGCTAAGATACTAGCCATATCAATATTTAAATCTATATCATCAGTCTATATTTAATAAACTTGGATTTTTTTATTAACAATTTATCCTCTTAGTTTATGTATCCATTAGATACAACAAAAGTTGCAATCAATCCATCAATCCACTGTTTTAAGGGTTTTGGCAAAAGTTGCAATCAATCCAATATGTTTCAAGTATCTTGGAATTTCCAAATTAAAATGTCATGTAAAATCCTTTAAAAATTAAAGACGATGGATGCTTCAAAGTCCAAGTCCATTTGGAAACACAAACTAAGAAATCCATGTAAGATCTCCTTTCAAAAGTGAATTAACTAAAGATAATGCTTCACATTTCAAACTCATTTTGGAGACACCATTCAAGAAAT